>CM075191.1:28571041-28593541 GCA_037577475.1 Chaunax sp. Z400 | reverse complement strand
GACATTGTGTGGCCCACCGGCCTCCTGACTCGGCCACCCAGCCTGCCAGGGTTTGCCGCTGGGTCAAAGGCTTGACGTTTATTAAAGGAAGTTGCATGGAGAGTTGCAGAGGGTTGACAGTCCTCTTGTCACGTCGCACTCCAGAATTCAGAAACCTGTGCAGTACACCCCCACCCACCCCCAGCCCCCCTTCTGTTTCCAACAATAAAAGAAAATATGAAGCTGTTAAATGTTATATAACCCTTCCAGAGTCCACTGCAGTGAGAATGACACCTCTCAGATCCCTGCCTCCTGCCACTGGAGCTCCAGTGGACTTATGACCCACTGGAAGAGGTGATCGTCTTCCTGGTCTAAAATACAGATGTTAGATAGGGTGACAAATACTCAAATCTTAAAAGAAAACAATAAAAATCATGTGCAAAAACAAAAGTCTGTAGGTTAAAATTACTTTAAGTGGGCTGCATGAATGATTGTGAATGAATATTTGCAGGCCGCAAGGGGGGAATGCAGAGTTTAGTAGACCGTGAGGAACAATGAAAATCGAAAAAAGAGAAGTTGAGTGAAATGGATTGAGTGTGTTGAGGACCAGATGTGCCGTGGATGGATCAAACATCTGCTGGCTCTGAAAGGCCTCAGCGGTCTTGAATGACCCCCATCATCCAACCTTTCTCACCACAAGTCCCAGTAAACCTTTTTTCTTCTTCACTATCTGTCCCCTCGTATAGATCAAGAGTGCTTTTTAACTATGTTTGAAAAATGACTTTGATTTCATTCTAAGCATTCAGAATGAAAGGTATTCATCTGAGTCATTACACTGCATATGCTTGCAAACATAAACAGGAATACAAAAAAAAAATTACATTGCAGATTCTTATTTTTTCTGTTATTGTTCTCAACCCTGCTTGTTTTGATGGTCTAGAGCTTTTCTTGGTGTATAAGTTACAGTACAAAGAGGCAGCAGATGGTAATGGTGTTTATTTTTGCAGTAAGTAATCACCACTCTGGAACTTATGACAGTAGACAGGCCCAGGGACCTGGAACCATGCCCCAAGAGACCTGAACACCACTTCCTGTTGTAGCCACATGATCGCAGACACAAGCGTACACACTGTCACACACACATACACATGTATGCACACATGAACACGCACATCTTCTGGGCCAGTGGCGATGTGAGCCCCTGAGCCACAGGCAGAGATACGTTCTGGCACACCTATAGGTTGGAGCAGTGTAAATTACGCTGCATCCTCTGCCTCGAAGATGAATGAGCCAACTTACAGGCCAGACAACAACTCCAGAGAGGCTGGAGTTTAAAAATAGGGATGTGTGTAATTTGGGACCATTTTACCTGTTCAGTGCTTCACTTTGATAAATATTATTTCTAACTTACACCATCGCTCACCTCTCTGAAAAATACCCCGGCCTTATGTGTCACTTATATTGTTATTGTGTTATTTATTATTCGTGTTGTTCACAATATGACAACACTAGGAAACAATTAAAACCCATAAACACGATAAAATGCCTAATTCACACGCATCATTACTTATTTATAGCTGCAGCTATTAAATATATTTTTCACAACTACTTTCAACCTGAATTGTTGTCTTAAATTTCAGGGAAAAGACTTTTGGAAATAATTTTTTAAAGTGTTTTCGTGCATCAAATAATTGCAGTTGCTCTTTTGTAAAATCTGATTTTTATATGAATGTACCACAGTGCAGAAATACTAAAATAATACACGGTTAATACTTTCTTATAAATTAAAAGTGATAGAAAGTCTTAAAACAAATGAACTAATTTGGTAGCTTAATTTTTTTATAAAGCATTTCTAAATGATTTTACTTTGTATCTTGATTTATGATATATATATATCTTTGTACTTGAGATTTTATTTTATGTCTACGGTGTCAAAAATGTCAGCACATATTTTATATTATATGCAGCATTTAACAGAGTAAAACATGCTGATTTAAAAGAAGTTTCATTTCCACTGCATAAAAATTGTAGCTCTTGCTGAGGAGTCACTGATATCATCCTGGAGTTTCTGACACACATATTTAAGCTATTTTTATATCGATAATATAATAAATATACAATTTCAAACATGATTAGAATTACAATTCCAGAGACCTGCACAACAAACTGTATCATAGATCCGTAGTTAACATGACAGACACAGACTCCTCAGGGGCATCCAGACCCCCTAGCAGCTCTATGTGAGTCAGGCCAGCAGTGAAATACTGTCTGGGAGAGGAGCAGGGTGGAGGGGAGATACCAGAGACCGAGGCCCGCGTTAATGGTCTTGCATCTTCCTGGCAGCATGTCAATAATGGCTCTGATCACATTAAGTAAAGAGTCCATTAGCTTATTTTCTTTACTCCTGCATTCTCCATAGCAAAGCACAGAAAGCTGAAAAGCTCCTCTAATGCAGGGTGGCTGCATGTTGGAGACACCTTTATCTGCTCCATAGGCCAAAACAAAATAACTCGGGAGGCTCATCTACAATATGATCCATTATGCATTCACAACAATTTCCTTCTTAACACAGTGACGTCATGCTGTGGATTATTTTGATTATGTGGGGATTAATGCTACATTCCAGATAGTACAGAAGAAGAAAAAAAGAATAAGCACTTTTACTACAGACTGCGTTTTGTGACAGATTACTCGCCGAGGGGAATAATGTGATAAGGGGCGGGCATTACACAAAAGAGGAACAGAAATGACAGATACATCAAGACACAGTAGAAACTTGGAACTACGTGGCCAAGGAGCAAATTGTAAGCATATGTTAATACACCTTCTCTGCTCCGACCTCCTGCCAAAATAGTAATCAAGACAAAGGAGACGTGATACAAGAGGGAAAGAAAAGCAGGTTGTCGGCTCCACCCCCTCTACCCCTCACCTCATCTCCACCAACACACACACACACACTGGACAGACCATTTCTCAGCCGCCTCACTGCTCTCCATTGGCCCTGGAGGGGGTACAGCGGCCCCCACATCTGTCTCCCAGGCCAACGACAGACCTGGCTGCTGCATCCAGACCCAGTAGATCACACGAATCATCCTCAATTAATGTGAACCATCAGGCGTTCCCTCGCTGCCTCTATCACTCCACCCCTCTTCTCTGAGGCTTCCCCTCCAGCTCAGCGCTGAGTCCGCTGAGTTTTACACATTGGCCATGGCTACGGTTCCTTAGCACAGTTGGGTGAGGCGAGCCAATGTTATTGTGTATGCTTTGTGAAAACTGACAGAGAATCAATACATCAGTCCAGACCTAGATGTTGCATGTAAGAGCTGCGAGGCCATTCTTCAGAGGTTCTGAACTCAGAACAGCCGACGTTGCTCTGCAGAGCATCGGGGCCTAAAATGGCTTCCATGTGCTGCACCTCTGCTGGGCTGTGGCCAAAACACTGTCCTCTCCTTTTTTTTTAAAGATGCAGAGGGACAGCTGTAAAACAAAGAGGGTGGTGATTGTGAGGGTGGAATTCGGGGGGGGGGGGGGGGGGGGGGGATGAATCAGAGGTCAGGAGATCTTTTTTTTAAATTTAAAGACAGGTTTGTTTTCAAAAACAGATTATGAAGAAAATACAAGTCAGTAAAAAGAAATGGAAACTGTTTACTGAGGCCACCTGGAACAGGGGATGAGCCAGATTGTGACTCACCCTTCTGTGGTATAGTAATAACCCCCCCCCCCACCCCCCTTCCTATCCTTGCAGTCTGTAACTGCACTGTAAATCTCTCTTCAATCGATTAGTGTGCCCTCAGCAACAACGAACACACAGTCATGAAATTTTAACCAAAGCCATGAGTTAAGTCAGGGCATCTCGCAGCCTTTTGGTTGATCAGTGGCCCGACTGAATAAACCCTGTGGCTTCTTCACCTTGACTCACATCAGCGTCCAGCAGGCTGTCCGTTAATGAAATGATAAAGTAGGAATCAAACCTTTGTATCGACATTAAACCAGACTTTACTGTGATTGTAATCCTCCAACAAAACGTTTGAAAGATTTTTATTTACTTATTTATACATTTACATGCTGTAACATAATGTGCTTTATTTAATGTATCTCGTTCTCCACCAAAGTGTAATTGCAGTTTGTTACTTGTCACACAACCAGATCGTTTTCAGGACATCGTGCTGATGTAGGCTCTAAAGAACATCCCAAAGAGCTCCGAACAAACATGTTTTGTTTTTGTTTTATTTTTTAGACCACAGCTGTAAACCAAGCAATGTCAATAAGATATCATTCATCTTACTTGTCCCTGTAATAAGCAACCACAAGGTGACCGTTGTGACTGAGTTGTCCACAGGGATCTGACTTTATTGATCAGGTGACATGTTTTTATTGTTGTTTTCTTAACTACATATTAGTCTTGTACCTCAGCAGACAGCTGATGATAAGCCTGCTGTACTTTAGCAGTTAATACTTCTGTAGTGTAGAACATATCTAGGCAGATTCAGAAGGTCACATTGAAACAGTAACACATTCTTCTGATGTGCAGAGCATAAAGCAGGATTTTAACATGATCACAGAGGGCAAAATTCAACCTCTATGATTCTTACAAATGTCCTCCACCCACATCTGGACGTAGCTACTGATTTTCTGTGGTCCATCACAGGGGAAGAGGCAGAGCTTGTTGTTCACACATGACCTCTGACCTGCCACTGGGGAGCCAATGTGAGAGCAGCCTGGTGTCTTGGGAGCTCATGCCCTCTGATGTGATGCTCCAGGCACTGGGCTTTGCGTGAACCCATCCCCCATGGCACCCCTCGCCACTAGATCCTCTCCATTATTCATACAGCCTGAGATGGGGTGGGGAGAGAAACAGAATATGGAAAAGGAAGCACCAAGGTTCAAGACCTTCTCAGATCACAAGGAACTTCTGCTTAACCTCCCTTGAAGTGGCGAACACAGGGATAGAGACGTTTTTTTAAGGAACTGGATCTGAAAGCAGTGCTGGAGATCAATGGGGATTCCCTCGAGATCACATTCACTGCAAGGTGATTGGTGAATCAATGCGGTTCCCATGGTTCACTTTGCTATTGTGAGAACTGATCCTCACTATTGCAAGTGATATTGTCTTAATAGTTGAGTTGCTCTTATGTTAATTTCAATCAGTGCACATTGTTCCAATCTATAAGCCAACATGTAATGAAATTATAGCAGCTATATGAGATCTCTCATTTGATCTCCTGTCTACAGGCACAGGTCAATACAATGCTTTTATAGCTGCTGCTGTTTTGGTGTGAGCATTGTCATTGAGTTTGACAGGTGATGATTAGTGGAAAGCATATACCTGTTAAACTGTTAATCCCTAATGCACAACACGCAGCCTAACAATGCTGCACATCCCGGCTCTCAGTACAGCCCAGCACATAACCTGCTAATTGCATAATTGCCTGATTTGTTTTAACTGACAGTGGTGCCCTGGCCCATGACAAAGCCATCATTTGCTCATCCTCATTGTCAGCAATTTGCAAGGTGGATACTCCCCTGCACACCCACTACACAACATCCAGCGCCACAGCATTAGAGACAACCATGAATCAAGAATGCATTGCAGAGGCAGAGAGATGAATAAATACAGCCATTGCTAGGTTAATTCAGAGAGACATGGAGGCAGGCTGATAAAATAAACTAACAGCAGCAGGCTGTCGACCAGATAAAGTGGGTACTCCATCGTCTCTCTGCTGTAATTATTGGCTAATAGTCATTAACCTAGCAAACAGAGGTTTAGCTGTATTGTTTAAAGGAATCTGGGATGCATAATGACAGACTAATATGTCATAGCACTGGGGGGGATGGGGGAGGGGGGGATTAATGAGATTTTACTGGAGGGAGTGTACAAGAAGAGGTGGGGCACCACTGGAAAATATAGGGAGAAGAGGGCCACATTAAGCTAATTGGAAGATGAGTGCCTACTTGTAAAAGTGCTTCTAATGGCATATTTGTTTCTCTCACAGCATCAAAAGGATAATGTAGGGGAGTGGAGAGTGAGACTGACTGTAGAGAGGATGACACTCCTGTGTCAGCCCATTCTTTAGATATTTATACACACACGTATACTCCTAATACACACATGTATACTCCTAATACACACATACGTATACTCCTAATACACACACTTATACTCCTAATACACACACTTATACTCCTAATACACACACTTATACTCCTAATACACACACTTATACTCCTAATACACACACATGTATACTCCTAATACACACACACGTATACTCCTAATACACACACATGTATACTCCTAATACACACATACTTATACTCCTAATACACACACTTATACTCCTAATACACACACTTATACTCCTAATACACACACTTATACTCCTAATACACACATACTTATACTCCTAATACACACACGTATACTCCTAATACACACACTTATACTCCTAATACACACACTTATACTCCTAATACACACACTTATACTCCTAATACACACACATGTATACTCCTAATACACACATACTTATACTCCTAATACACACACGTATACTCCTAATACACACACTTATACTCCTAATACACACACTTATACTCCTAATACACACACTTATACTCCTAATACACACACTTATACTCCTAATACACACACTTATACTAATACACACACTTATACTCCTAATACACACACACTTATACTCCTAATACACACACTTATACTCCTAATACACACACTTATACTCCTAATACACACACTTATACTCCTAATACACACACTTATACTAATACACACACTTATACTCCTAATACACACACACTTATACTCCTAATACACACATACGTATACTCGTAATACACACACTTATACTCCTTATACACACATACTTATACTCCTAATACACACATACTTATACTCCTAATACACACATATTTATACTCCTAATACACACATACTTATACTCCTAATACGCACATCCTTATACTCCTAATACACATACTTATACTCCTAATACACATACTTATACTCCTAATACACACATACTTATACTCCTAATACACACATATTTATACTCCTAATACACACATACTTATACTCCTAATACACACATCCTTATACTCCTAATACACATACTTATACTCCTAATACACATACTTATACTTCTAATACACACACTTATACTCCTAATACACACATACTTATACTCTTAATACACACATACTTATACTCCTAATACACACATACTTATACTCCTAATACACATACTTATACTCTTAATACACACATACTTATACTCCTAATACACATACTTATACTCTTAATACACACATACTTATACTCCTAATACACACATACTTATACTCCTAATACACACATACTTATACTCCTAATACACACATACTTATACTCCTAATACACACATACTTATACTCCTAATACACACACACTTATACTCCAGATCTCCACTGACCAGTGAAGCAGTGCTTGGTTAGCCTCTCAGTCAGGGTCCAGGGCAGAGCAGAACTCCTGACCTGTTCTGACAGCTGACTCTCTGACATTAATGGGTTTAAGTTTGGCCTCTGTCGTTGTGTTTTAGCTTTTGTTTGATGTAATGAGTGGGCTGATATCTACATGTGGGTTTGGAAAGCGACTTCAGTCAACGGTCCTGTTGATGTGTATAAACTTGCAGCTTTTCTAATGTTATTTAATATTACTTATAGGTTGAAACTAGAATTTTATTTACAGAACCAATAAAATTGCCATCTTTTTGAAAGCTTGTGGTTCTTATGAATGTGAGCAAACAGACACTATTCATTGGAATAATATGCTAAAATGTTAAAAATGTACAAATAAATGACACAAATAACATTTTTTTGTCACCAGAAAGAAGTAAAGACTGATCTTCTTAGATCTACATTGGAATTATTTAAAGATTCACTTTCTAATTTGCTTTCTTTCTTTTTTTTTGTTTCAATTAAATCAAATAGAAATACTAATGCCCAGATGGCCATGCAGTATGAAATAATAGAGCCCAGGCTAGAATTTTAAGTCATACCTCCAGGCAAAAACTCCAGAGCACACAGAATGAAAGTGTAAAATGTTTTTTAATGTATATTTAACAACAAATACCCAAGTGGCTATTGATGTTTCATCTGAGATGAATCTATTTCTCCAGTATATCTCAGGGCCTGATATGAAACCACTCACTTTTATTTTTCTCTTTTTTCAGCTCTTCTTCCTCTGTGTCTCTCGTATTCTATCTCTCTTTAAACATTTATCTTCTGTTTTCTCCTTAAAGGCCCTTTGTGCTTTGTGATGTTGGTTTTTACAGCTTTTTACTCGCCAGAGTTGCCATTTATCTTTTATGGATGCCAGCAGCTAGGAGCTCATATGAACTGTTACTGTTTCTCTGAGACTAATTGTCATCGCTTGTGTTACTCCCTTGATGTCACTTGTGCCTCGTCCCCCAGGAACCAGTGTGTGGATTGGAGTATTTACACTCTGTCTCCCAGTCTCTCTCCTCTATTTCTATCTGAGACAAAAATCATTGCTTCAAACTTAGTAGCTCAACAACGAAGTCAAATCTCAGGCTTTTCACAGATTCCTTCACCATCTCTTCATGTTTGACAATTTTCAGATTTTCAAGAAGTTTAGGTTTTATTACTTTTCAGCTGATAATAGCACATCAGTGAGAGACTCAAGCAAAGCCCTCTATATGGAATGTGGTCTCCTAAGATGGGAACTTGTTTCTTTCCCAATTCCCAATCTTCCAACATTAATATCCGTGGGTTATTACAAATGATCTCTTGTTTATGTTTGTTTTACACTGTTAATTGAAGAGGCATCATCAGTGGACAGTCCTAAACAACATTATTGCAAAGTTTCACATCGATATTTAAGGTGAAACAGTTTATATACATATTTTTCTCTTTGAATGTTCAGAACCATTCGCTGATGTAATTTTCCCATCCTCCCTCAAACATTTCACAACCTTAGAGATGAACACAGTGAGAAAAATGTCTTCTAACTAAGATACGATTAGTAGCTTACAGTAATTATTCTATTATTTCTGTTCTTTTATTTCCTTATCTACGTCTGTTCCTTTTTTTCTCCGGCTCAAACCATTCTGTAAATATCCCCGGGTACGATTTGTGTACAGAGGGAGTCCCAGCAAGAGTTCACATCTTTGTCAAAACGGTTTTTGTCAGACTCACTGATTAACATCCCAACAATGTTGGAAGTCACAGAGACCTGCTAATCACCCCACATCGGTGCTTTTGATATTAATACTTCATTAAACTCTTGTCTACTCTCATTGCTGTGTGATAAATGATCATATTTGCAGGACTGACTAATAGAAAGATAAATGAGTGAAAGGTGGATTGCAAGGAGGGATAATGGGGGTTGGAGAAAAGGTTGACAAATCTCTGTTAGTTACTTGTTCGTCCAGGAGCCTCTGAATTTTAAGCTTGCCCTTACAAACTAACCCTGCTCTTTCTTTTCCTTTGACCACATTGATTATGCACAATCAATAATGGTTTGTATTTCTGTCTCCCCTTTCTTCTGGGACATCTAGGATGCTGCAGGCAAGGTGCTTGACCGCTGGACCATCATGTCCAGAGAGGAGGAGATCATCACCCTACAGCAGTTCCTGAGGTTTGGTGAGACCAAGTCCATTGTGGAACTGATGGCCATTCAGGAGAAGGAAGGTCAGGCAGTTACAGTTCCCTCCTCCAAGACAGACTCCGGAATTAGGACATTCATTGAAAGCAACAACAGGACCCGCAGTCCGGGCCTCCTGACACATCTGGAAAACAGTAGCCCATCCAGCATTCACCATTTTGAGAATATCCCTAATAGCTTAGCCTTCCTCCTGCCCTTCCAGTACATTAACCCAGTATCTGCCCCCATGCTCGGCTTACCCCCCAACGGCCTGCCTATGGAGCAGTCTGCTCTCCGACTCCGGGAGCCCAGCCTGCCAAACCACGGTGAACAGTTGGACACCAGTGAGTCAGAAGTGTCCCTGTCACCCTTCCGTACAGGTCAGAGCCCGAGCCGTGGAGCCCTGGCAGCCATGAACAACAACATTGAACCCAAAACAGAGCCCAACAACAGGGCGTCACCCATCTCACCAACCCCTTCCACCCAGCAGGCTCAACAACAGCAGCAACAACAGACACAGCTCCAGCAACAGCAGCAGCAGGGCCAACAGCAGTCCCAAAACCAACCTCAACAACCCAACAGCTTGAGTGATCATCAGGTTCACCATCACTTTGTAAAAGACGAGCACTCCAAAAACATCAGCCACGCTTCCTTTAACTCCAAGATGCATCGCATGCGCCGCATGGGAGCCACCTCGCGCAAGGGTCGTGTGTGCTGCAACTCATGTGGCAAAACCTTTTATGACAAAGGCACACTGAAGATACACTATAATGCTGTACACTTGAAGATTAAACACCGTTGCACCATTGAGGGCTGCAACATGGTTTTCAGCTCACTTCGCAGCCGCAACCGCCACAGTGCCAATCCCAATCCACGGTTGCACATGCCCATGCTGCGCAACAACCGCGACAAGGACCTCATTCGTGTCAATTCAACGCCCGGTACACCAGTTATCTCAAGCTCCAAGAATGGTGGCTTCACACTCACCAGCCCTGGAAGGCCGCCACTGGGCTTCACTACCCCACCAGTAGACCCCATACTTCAGTCGCCCCTACAAAGCCCACTGGTGTTCCCCACCCTGAAGTCAGTGCAGCCAGTCCAGCCAGTGCCCCCATTCTACCGTACACTACTATCCCCTGCAGACCTTGTCAGTCCTTCAGTGTCACTGCCCACCAGCCCCATCCTGCCCACCACCACCAACAGTACAACCCTGATGGATCAACAACAGCAGATCCTGGCTGCTGCAGCCATGGCTTCAAACAATAACATTCATATGTCAGAGGCAGGACCCATGTCGTACCTCTTACATACTCATAGCACCAGTCATGACAAAACCACTAACAGCATGGACCCTACGCCAAAAAAGAAGCCTCGTAAATCCAGCATGCCAGTAAAGATTGAGAAGGAAGTCATTGATGTGGCAGATGAATACGAGGACAAAGATGATGATGACAACGATACCCTCCACCATAATCACAACCATCACCCCTCATCCCTTCTTCACAACAACATCAAAATGAATGGTAACTGTAACAGCAACAACAACAGTGGCAGCGGTACTGGGAACCATAGCGGTGGTAGTGGGCAACAGTCCCCTTCCCAGCATGAGATGAGCCCTGGCCTAGCACTGAGAGGCATGATGAGACAGAGTGAAGACGAATGCCGGGAAGGAACTGGTAGTGACAGCAGAGGTGGAAACGATCTTCAAGGGTCTGGTGAGCTCCGTTGTATGGGCAGCTTTACCTCTGAGGACCAGGACCACGAGAGAGACTTTGAGAATGAGTCTGAAACCTCCGATTCAAAGATGTTCTACCGCGATGAGCTGATAGATGTGGAAGAACAGCAAAAACACATCAGTAGTGGAGGGAGTCTAGACAAGGAACAGGAAGACGAGGGTGGTGAGGAAGCCCATTTGACAAAGGACATCGAAGGCAAGGGTCATTCCTCACCTCTCCAACAGGCCCCTATCAAGATCAAGGAAGAACTCAACGATCCTACTTATGACATGTTCTGCATGGGTCAGTACGGCCTCTACAACGGAGGCATGGCTGCAGCTGCTGCCGCTGCTGCAAGCATGGCCGCTCTGCATGAGAGCTTCATCTCCTCCATGGGCTACGGTGCTAGCCCACCCAAATTCCCCTCCTCTCAGTCACCAGAGGGAGACCCATGCTCAAGTCCTGACCCCAAGATTTGTTATGTGTGTAAGAAAAGCTTCAAGAGCTCCTATAGCATGAAACTGCACTACAAGAATGTGCACCTCAAAGAGATGCATGTGTGCACTGTGGCTGGCTGCAATGCTGCCTTCCCTTCCCGGAGGAGCCGAGACAGGTTAGTGCCAGAACGTATGTAATGTAACCATTTCATTTATGTAATAGCAACAGCAGGTAGGTCCCACCCTTATCATATAATCCAAGATATAGCAATACATAAATATGCAAATCTAGGATTTATTTGTAAGGATATTGAATGCCATGTAAAACAAAGTTTAACAGTTTTGTGACAGATATGTCTCCATTTCATGTTAATAAAACAAGATGTAGCTGCAGTATTTCATTACTGTATGACATTTAACTGGATAGGCTATCACTTAGCAGATGTTATCTAATTCAGTGCTAAACTGATTCAGAGACATCTGCTGCTTGTCAAGTCAAAGTTCAGAAGAGAAGGGCGTCAGGATGAGAAACACACACACACACACATTAAAACAACCATGAGGCTGCAGCATCAGCCCTGCAGCAGCAGTGTGTTGTTTACCTGCCCTCGGTGCCTCACCTATCACAGGGAGGTGAAGGCGCATACATTAACAAAGACAGCAGTTTGTCAAACCACTGCATTTATTAGCGCATTAGGAGGTGATTCTAGCCATACTCACCTGGGCTTGTTAGCACTTATCAGTCCCTCAAATTAACTCGGCAGAATATACAGTATACTGTAGCAGCAGTGGCAGCAGGTTGATGCCAACACATGTAGGAGGAACATAAGATCACTAGTAACCTGGGCTCACAGGCCCCCGAAGGGATTACAAACCATGGGAGTTCTATAAAGTTTAACTGGCCAGAATTAACTTTTGATAAAAGGTTGATTTTCTCTTTCACAATTCTGCACATATAGCTAATAAAAATATACATTAGAAATTTGATATATATCAAAATAACAGCTGACTGGGAATTCAGATTTGGTAATAAAAAAAGTCATATTCCTCTTTTTTAGCTTTTTAACATCTGTGACAGTCGACACTTATTTAATTCTTCCTAGAGGAAGCTGTTTAGTTTCATCCACACTCTGGTTCTGCACCACCTCATCTCCTCCTCCACCACTGCTACCTCTCTCTGCCCAAACTCATGGCTCCTTTTCTGCCTCAAGTCTTTTTTTATTAGTTTGTTTTTGGGGTGGCATCTATTCCTACCACTGCATTTTCAGTGTGTAAACAGACCAGGTGACCAAGGGATGCCTTTTGGGGAGGGGGGGGGGGAGCAGCTGAGCAGGTTACAATAGCGTTGGTGGACGTACAACCCTGCCGTTCACCTGATGCAGCAAAATGCCCAGATGTGCTGTAAAAGCATGATTTCCTCAGTGTGGTCTGCTGCTACCAGTGAATCTGTTAGAATAGACCGGCCTGTTGTGCAGCATGTGCATGCATACTTATCTGCAAACTGCACGGATGCAAACACACAGGAAAATGTACAACTAGAAAATAAAATCATTTGTATATATGTACTTTATCTCATTGTTATTAGTCTCCTAATACTTAAAACAATTAACTGCCTTATCTGAACTTTTAAATAGCAAAAAGACAGCTGGGCTGTATGAATCAGGGAATTCAACATGATGAAGGATCTCAGTGGTAGAGATGAATTACACCTCAGAGTAAACTGCCATTGGTGATTAGCAGATATTGCTCAGATTTTTATTGTTGCTGAGGTGGATACTGTGAATCAGAGAGTTTAGTTTTAGTACCCTCATACTGGAATCAACTATCCTGATCCCACAACGGCTAAAAGGAAAACAAATGTGGCAACAGCAGAAGAAAGGAGAAAAGATTTTCACAAACATGCAGCCAGGTGTTTGATATGAAAGCCAGGCTGCTTTAGACAGGTAGGCTTCAAAGATTAGACCAGAAGTAACACCTCAACATGAACGCTCTGTGTCAGCGTGGATGTGTGACTCTGTGTGTGACAGTTTGACTGCATGACAAGAAGAAAAACAGCCATATATACTGTATCACCATTCAAACACACAAATTGGCAGAACATATGGAAGATGGAGATAACTTTGTAGCAAGGAGGGACAATCGCTGCTGTGAATATAAACCATCTTTGATACAGTATAGCTCTGGGTGAGACCTAAGCACACTATTGTTTCCATACTTTCTGTGGGGGATAAATTCCTAAAGGCATATGGAACATATTTCTCTGCCACTTGTTCAAACAGGGAACAAAACAACAAAAAGAAGGGGATTGCATAGCTGGAGGAATCCTGGGGCTTTGAGCCCAGTCAATACACAAGCTGGGTTCTCATCAAATCTGTTCCCGGATAATCCTCTAATGACATAATATACTGTATGTCTGAGTGCAATGGCAGCAATAAAACGAAGGATAATTTAGTTGTTTTCATTAGAGCATTTGCTCCAATAAGATTAAGAAACTGCACATATGAACATATTTCTGTAAACTCATGTTTAGAATGTTCATTTATAGAAAAAAATAGATACAAAATACGTTCTTTTTCCAAATTTGGTAAAAGCATCACTTCATATTTAACTTAAACATTAGAATAAGAGGACAGTAAAGCTGTTTTTACAGCTAAATAATATAAGTTAAAGAAACATTATAAAATAAAGAACTGCCTGGTTTCCTATTCTCAATAAAACAGCTGTCAGCATCTATCAATAGGGAAGTCCAAGTAATATGGAAGGAAGTCCAGATCTGATTAGTGCATTGACCGAACTAATGGCATCAAAAGTGAAGAAGGAAGCGGAGGAGAGGTCAGGTCATCTATACCAACGACACTGTTAATGTGTTGTAAAAGTACCACCAGTGTGTCTGCAGGGTGGATCTCTGCCCTACGACTGGAGGATTCCACACGCACAAAAATTAGTGCACATGAATTCTGCATACACCCCCCCCCCCCAGGAGTCCAGGAAGGGATAATTTAATGTGCCCTTGAGCAAGCATGTAATGTGTGTGTTTTTGATTGTTAAACAGAGACCAATATAAGAGTGTGTGTATGTGTGGTTTTACAGTGGGGTGTTTGCTCCCAGCCTCCCAGCTGCCTGCTGCACGGAGGTAAATGATTGCATATTTATTGTGGGGAGCGAGCAGCGTCGGCAGAAGTGTTGAAGAAGCTGCATGATTAACTGCTGGAAAGACCCGTGTTCCAGTCATCACACCATTATTGGCCTTGTTAATCACATTTTTAAATCTGACACTCGTCTCCTTCTCGTCAGCCTGACCCGTTTCTCTTTTTTAACCTTCACTCCAACATTTTAACCCGCTCCTGTGCTGCTGCAGCAAGCAGGCGTCCTCCCTCCTCCACGTTCCCATGGTGCAGCAGTGTGCAGCCCGTGGTCCCAGCATGAGCAACAGCAAATGGAGAGAGTGAAGGTTAATTATGTTGGAAAGTCTCTTTCCTCCCCACTCCTTCCTCACCCTGTCTCCCTCTCGCTCCCTCAGTCCCCTCACGGCATGTGGGCCTGGCTCCTCTGCTTCAGGATCAGCTCTGTCTGATAAACAAAGAGCTTCAGCTCAAAGACAGAAGAGGTTAACAAAACATACTGTAGTTTACTAAAACGTTAAATATTAAAATCAGTTTCATTTATCAGACACTTTCCTTGTAATGATGTTTTGCAGAAATTAAGACTAATTATTTTATAGTTAGATAAACACAGTAGCATTTAGGTGGCCATCTTAAATAGAATACACATAAAAAAAAGTCATTAATGGCTCATTTATTTAAAGATCCTCCAGTTTTTGTTTGCATCTAAAGCTGCTGACAGAACGTAACCATTCAAAGCAGAGACAAAGTTGTGCAACTAACACTCTGATCCTCCAACCTTCACCTAAAACCATGAGGCTAAGGCCAAACTTACACAACCCACAAACACAAAGAACTGCTTGTGTCAGTTTAAAAACTCTCAGCCTTCCATCTTATTGACACATTATGAGTCATTTACACAGCAGACACACACACACACACACACACACACACACACACACACACACACACACACACACACACACACACACACACACACACACACACACACACACACACACACACACACACACACACACACACACACATGCGCTGACACAAACACAATGGCGAGATAAAAGATAAAGATGATTAACGCAGGTTGGGACAGGGACGTTATCGCTCTACACCTCCTCTGCACAGTCATACATGGGCTCTCAGCAGGCCTCCCCCATCGTTTGGGCACAGATGAGATGGTCAGATTGGTTTACGAGCCGCATTACTGGTCAACAGGAAGGTAGAGATGGGGGAAGATGGGGCACACAAAGGATTTGGGTTTGGAGGAGGAAAGATGGAGCGATGGAGGTGGGATGGAGGGGAGTGGGAGATGGAGCAGAAGTCTATATTTGATAAATGAAGGGATGCATTTTGCATTATGTCCACTATGGATTCAGATGATGATTCACATGCAAGATAAGAATATTCCTGCAAATGATCATATAGTCTTCTTCTCTTTAGAGACAGAGAAGATGTCATAGTGATTTCTTTCATCCCTTTATTTTATTTTCATGTGTTTTTAAAGTAGCTGTAAATGTGAATATATTTAATCAGCTATTATTTCAGTATTCTAACCATGTGGTGTGAGTATTTAAATGGCTACTGTAGATATAGCACAGACTACTTACTGCATGATATTTAGCATGTGTGACTTTAATATCTAAAACTGAAATAGTGGTAAACTTAGAGCTTATTAGCAGTGAGAAGGTGTTGTTATAGAGATGGAGACATGTTGCAAAGGACCTGACTACCTGAGCATCATCAACAGCATCCTGACCTTCAGCTTTAATTGGGAAAATATGAGCCCTTTACTGATCAGTCTGTCGGTCGGTGCCCCTGTAAAAACCGATCTAATACATGGATCATTTAATGCACATCTCAGCCTGCCTTCAAACACTCTGGCTTCTCGCAGCCAAGTACCCACACATGTATTTGACTATAGAGGGTCACAGCGCCACAGACATTGAATCATGACTCGCATACTTGAGCCATATGCTAACACCATATGGATACAACTGTACTATAAAAGAATGAAAAAGAACAAAGGATTTATGTCGTCCTTTTGATCCAAGCCCCACTATATGGAAGTCGTACTCTTTCTGTTTCCACTCACACACAAACAGCACATGCAATCACACAAATTCAGCGACAGCCAGAGCCAATCGATTTGCCACGCTCTCTCTCCTCAATGCTGACGATGCTTGAGTGGACGGGCTCCTGTTTGCCTTCTTCACAGAAAAGGGTCCCTCAATTGAATGTATGTTTACCTCTTGCAGGACAATGTCGGATAGGGAAGTAAATAATTAAAGGAAAGGGACCCTTTTTGACTGCATCAACCCTGCCACTGCTGGTAAGCTCTACTATCCATTGTGACTCCATTGCTGCCCGTCCTGCTAAGGGTGAAGTTTTCTTTTATTTGTTTTTTTTCTTTTTGTTTTTTGTGTGTTTTTGACACACCTGTGCCTTCCCTGCATGGAAACCCCTCACTTTAAAGGCACCGAGTGTTTGCATATTATTCTAATTTGATGTAAGTGCTAACCTGACCTGAGAGGAAAGGGCCATGTCGTATCTGACATCGGCCTTTAGTCGCCTAAGTTTCCTTTCTGTGTTATGCAGCTTTGTTGTGATGTGTGCAGTGGGTCCCCTTGTTTTATAACTTGGCAACTGTGAAATTGGAGTGAAAAAGCATTGAATTAGATTTTTCAAGCCCATTTCACCTTGCATCCTTTAGCATGGCTTTGTATGCTAACTGAATTCATCACTAATCGTGTCCTGGCTTAAGCATGGCCCTTGTTAGTTTCTTTTATCAGCTGTAGCACACTGTGTGATACAGTTTGCCTTGTGTTTGGGAAAAAATGCCCATCTTAATTAAATCCAGGGCTACATAAAGACATGTTCAATGAGGTGCTCGATTAAGCCACCTCCAATAGGGAACAAATGCGGTAATGCTGTCAGGGCCTAGCGCTAATATGCTATCCAGTTCCCCTCGATTATCACATTACCACAGCTCGAATCAATTGATAAACTCCCATTCAATATGGTGGAGTATTTAATTGAGTCAGAGTCTATTGGATTTGAGGGCTCTGCAGTGCAGACATGCTGACAGCGATAAACACTAGCAGGATGCTCACTCTGTGCAGTCTTAGAGCACATTTCTGAGGAGAACTTCAGTGTGAATTTCTGTCTTTAAGCGACCGCGAACCTTCACTGAAGGTAACAATAACTGCATCTGTAATGGTTCTTAGATGTTGTAGCCTGGAACCATTTAACAGAAGTAAGATATGACGTCACAATAAAGACAAAGTATTGCAAGTACAAACACAATTCTTTAAACACTGTGGCTCTTTTGTATTTGGGAGGTGATTTATCTTCCTCATACTCTGGTATCAGGTTTCTGATTTACATCTATGACTGTCCCCTTGCATTAGGCACAGCTCCAACATCAACCTGCACCGCAAACTGCTGACGAAAGAGCTGGACGACATTGTCCTGGAACCCCAACTCACGCCACTGCCCAAGGACCTGCGAGCCGAGATACTGGCCAAGATCTACGCCGGGCACCACATGGGTTTGGACCCCACAGCCAGGATAGCTTTCGGAGGCGGCAGCCTCGGGCCTATTGGCCTGAACCACAGTGTTTGCTCCCCCACAAGCATCGAATATCCCCACCACCTTCTAAATCCAAATCTTAAAAACCACCACATCAACGGCTTCTCCCGGGGCCAGCCAGAGGACTACATGGTGTTGGACCTGAGCACCACATCCAGTGTTCAATCAAGCAGCAGCATCCACTCCTCACACGAGTCAGATGAGGTCAGCGATGAAGGCATCCTATTGGATGACCTGGAGGAGGAGGAGGGAGATGAGGAGGAGGAGGAGGGCAACAGTGAGGGGGAGGACTTTTCCCAGCGTGCGGGGGTGCAGGGTGAAATTGGGCACCGGGATGAGACTGGAGAAAAACATGGTGAGGGGTTAGAACCTTCCTCGTCACCATTCCTCCTTGCATCCAGTGGGGGCGGTTCCTGTGGCAGCAGCGGGATCCTCTGCAATATCTGCCACAAAATGTACAGCAACAAAGGGACCCTGCGTGTTCACTACAAGACTGTGCACCTGCGTGAAATGCACAAGTGCAAAATCCCCGGTTGCAACATGGTGTTCAGTTCTGTGCGCAGCCGTAACCGACACTCTCAGAACCCCAACCTCCATAAAAACATGCCCTTCTCTACAATAATAGACTAAATTATGACTTGCTGCTCCTCCTGCTGTGAGTCTGCCCGCTCCTCCCTTCATTCCTCATCCTTATTCCTCCTCAGATGAGCTTTTAACCCCAGTCCTGGGCCACCAAATACAAGCTACATGCCTGTATGCCTCCTGCCTGTCCTCTGGAAGTCATTTCTTTGTCCCTCTATAAAACCCACTGACTCTAAATACAGTTTTTTATCGTGATCTTTGACTTTTCCTTCTTTGGAAGAACAAGATGACACTCTTGAGCATAGCGTTTGCTCCAGCTGTTTTTATCATAAGCCCCTCCAGCTTTCCTTTCAAACGTCTCCCCGCTTTGTTTCTATGTCCGTCTCCAAAGAATCTATTCGGACTCTTATTTGTGACTTTGCCTGCAGAAATGATAGTAAAGAGAAAAAAAGAAAAAGAAAATCTTCTTGTTGTATTTGTGTAATGATAGCTTTTAAATGAACCCCTTACGAAAGCATGACAGCTTCATTTGTAAATAATGTTCCAAGAGACCTTTGGTGTAAAAGAATTGTGTTGATAGTTGTTTGCTTCTTTTTTCTCTCTCTTTATGGATTTATGTTACAGTCCAGTACAATACTTCCAGCTATAGGCAAGACAGAGGTAGCATCTTACTATCTTGACTCGTTTATGTTAGCTTCAAAGACACATTTTAAACTGAGTCCTTGGAAGAAAAAAAAAAAGAGTATCATGTGGTTTGTTTTATCTACTTGTTAGATATTCAGAGGTTGTCGGCATGCTTTTTTAGCTCCTACACTGATATCATTCTCTGTATTTCTATCCTTTTTCTTTTTGTCTGTTTTGTTTATGAGCTTTATTATACCAATTCAGTTTTTGCACTTTGCATCTATACAAGGGGATGTGTAATATTATTATAATGAGGACTTTTGCGAGTACGTTTAGGTGTTGTTTGGGGTCAGTGATGTTGACAGTGCCAAGGGAAATTACAGTGCTTTCAGAATATCAGTTTGTTTTTGCACATGCTCAGTTTCTAACACAGTTTGACGACAGAAAACATCTTAAACCTCAAATCTTCTCCCTGTCACTAAACAACATTTTAAGAAGTTGTGTCCAAAGACTCTGACTTCAAATCTGAATATAAACTGCTGTCCCAGAAACACAAAGGAATACTGGTATAGTCTCTCCTCCTGTTTTATTAAGAGTTATGATCACAATAATTACTTCAAACGTTTAGTGGGTTAGTCTGTGGAAAGCATGACATTAGTGTAACATTGTCAAACAAAGTTATCAATGTAAGGAATCAAGATTGTTCTTACAGAGGATTTTTTTTAAAAAAAGTTCAACTATGGCCAAAAAAAGTGTTTGCTGAAGAAAAACCCTGTCAGTGTTACCGTGTAGTTAAATCGTGTCCCATTGGATTAATATGATGCACTTAAGTCTTAAATCTTTTCCATGCTATAAGAAATATGTTGCCATTTCCTGGCTGTTGGTTAACATGTCCATGAACGTCTCACGGTACAAAGAATTCCAATAACTGGGCAAAAGTAACCGAGGGACGGGGTATTTATTGGTGGGTGACGTATCTTCATAGAGATGTTTTGTAAAAAGACAAAAGATAGATTGTTCCTCAGATCCAATTCTTTATCAATGTAGTGTCATGTATGACTATACAAGACTGGTGCTACACAGAGGGGCACATATGCAGTGTTATGTAGGGTGTTGTGCAGCGTTCACAACACCCTACAACCACAACAGTGTTGAGTTCCATTTGTTTCATATTTAAGCCATTTTAAAATATAGACATAACCTATTCTAGTGAAATATTTTAAGAATGACACGTGAAGTTTTCAGTCGTCTCCTCTCAGAGATAGAGAGATAAAGAGAGAGAGAGAGAGAGAGAGAGAGAGAGAGAGAGAGAGAGAGAGAGCTGATGGAAAGGTTGTGGAGGTGCAGGGCTGACAGGGGAGGAAAGGATGACAGCAGCGATCATTAAAAATGTGCTGCTTCTCCGTTACCTGGAGGCGTCTCTGCCATCCCACCTTCTTCTGCCTAATAACTCACTTGTCACTTCGTTACACTGCCAGATGCCAAGGTTGCTGACAAGACTGTGACATTGACAGCAAGAGAAAGAGAAGGAACGAGATCGTGTGCTCCGAACAATTCAATTTTAATCATTCAATTTAGCTGAATTCAATTCATCTGTTCACTTCTTTGTGCGCTCGTTCTTATTCAGGGCCACTGATAATTCAGTTCCTTTCTTTCATTCAGTTTTTCTCTTTGTCTGTCAGACATTTAACAACCGCCTTACCCATTTCTTTAACCCGCCACTCACTTACCACCTCCACACCCCACAGCGCAGGTCCTACAGGGACACACGCTAATAGTGTATGCTTAAGTTCACCGGATGGCCATGGCATAGGAAAAAGGGATGGGTAATTGCCTGTTTATCCCAAGTGAAGGGAAAATTGAGTACAGGAACCCCTGCCTTCTCCCAGGAGTGGGTTTCACTGAGGCACTCGCTGCCTCATTCACTCATTCGATCCCCTCGACTCTCGCTGTGGCAGAAATGAAAAAAAGTGCTGGTCTAGGAACCCTGCTGACAGCTGTCTAACACACAACCACACAGACGCACACAGAGGAGAGGGACACACTCTCACATATGCTTCCTACTTACAGGCCAGAGAGATGACAAGAACTAGATGACTTGTTAACCTCTAGTGATGGAGGAGACGAGGGCAGAGAAAATCTGAACGTATCCTCAACACAGGAAATGAAGCTCTCCATCTAACATTAGTATTATAGCTGCTGCCATGAGAGTTAACCTCCCATCATGGAGAGAGGTGAGAGCTTAGCACTAAGTCAAAGTCCAAAGCTCTTATTATTATTATTATTTCAATATTTTAACATATTCAACATCTCATCATTGTGACTAATTAAAAGTTTTAAAAAAATGATTTGAACTAAGAGAAGAGAGCTATATTTACCAATATAACAAATTAATTTTATTAGAATATAAATGCTCTGCCCAGTATCCTCCCTGTGCAGACTTCATTTTAGATTTGATTTTATTCTTCATGTCCTGTTTCTCTGTGTCTCAAGCAGCAGCTGCAGTTCATGACCTCTCCAGACGTCTACTGAATATCAGAGAGGAGATTTGTTAGGATCACCTTTCTCCCACCTCCTGCACTGTGCTGGTCCTGCCAGCAGAGCTCAGAGCTGTAAGAGGCTGGAAAACAGAGAAAACATTCAACTGGGCCAGCAATACAGCAGGCAGACCAACAGCAAGAGAGAAAGGTGGAATGGTGGGAAGGGATGGGGTGTAGTGTACTTAACAAGGCAGGGGAGGAAGCAAAGAACAGGGAGAGGAGAGAGCAGCAGGGCCAGGACTCCCCAGGACTCCC
>CM075191.1:28526041-28566041 GCA_037577475.1 Chaunax sp. Z400 | reverse complement strand
TCAAATAGTTGCATGAAAATGTTTGGAGGAGCAGCAGAAGCCAAACAAGCGGCCTGTTTCTGACAGCCACGTTTTCACCTCTTTAAACCTGGAGTTTTAAAAGTGATTTCTGATTGTGTTAAAATATATTCAAACACACTTACACTCACACACCATTGAGTCACTGCATTGAGGACACAAATCAATTTTCATTGAGCACTAACTGATTGTAATTGCATGCTATAATTGGAAAGTAAATTAACAGAATTTAGAGGGAAAGAGAAGAAAAGATTTTTTATCTCATGCTTTATTGCAGAGCAGTGAAGTTTAAATCTACATATTTAATGTAACAATGAACAGAGACATTTCTTTCAACTTTCTGAAAGGTGCTTTACTTAATTATACTAAAAGAGACAGAGAGCAGAAGCACAAGGTAAGTGAATTGCAGAAAAATGGGGAATTAAAGGGAATAAAATAGACGGTGACTTCTGAATTCTTATATAAACTCATCTGTGGCAACATGAGCCTTGGGTTGGATGGACCGCAGACACGTGTAGACTTTTTACTGGGCATTATTGATTCGGTTCTACACCAGTGAGAGCTGCAATGCTGGCGAATGCTATTGACGAGCCATCAGTCTTGTCCAGAAGTGTGGAGGCATGCAGCTCTTTTTCCAAGACCAACCAAGGAAAGAGAGAGGAAGAGGAGAAAAGAAAGAGAGGGGGAAAACATCAATGGACAGTGATGGAGAGTAGGGAGGAGGGCAAAGATGCAAGCACAGCAGACAGACTCAGACCCCTGTCCATGGTTTGGGAACACTAAATTAGAAAAAAGACAAAAGGGATGTGAGAGGGAGAAACTGTAAACAGCCGCATCGATCCAGCTAGAGTTGGGCAAATCAAACCATTACAGCCAGAGTCTCATGCCACTGAGTTGTGGGAGAAAGCATGAATATCTATCGCTGGTAAAGAGGAAAGTTTGCAGCAGCATATTCTGGACATACTCTCTTCTTACAAACTCTACAGTCTGCTTCACCTGCTAAATAACAAGGAGGAAGGCAGCAGAACAGGAAGGGGTTAACTCAGAAGAGGTGGAGGGGAGGTTGAAAAAAAAAGCCCTCTGGCAACCCAGGGACAGAGGGAACGCTGAACTCATCACAAACCCCTCTCCTGGCGTCCGCCAGCACATAATGACCCCAACAAGACGGGAATCCCTTTTAATTAAAGTGAAGGGAGATCAGTTAAGCAGATGGTTGCCGACAAATATTAGGGGAAATAGAATGTTTAATGGTCTGTGCACTTATCGCAGGCTATTTTCCACACCCAGCCCCAAACTGATAAACAGGACAGAGGCTTGTTAATCAACCTTACAACCTTTAAAGCCCAAGATAAGAGCATAATTCGGGATCTTTGTAAATTAGCTTGAGATGTGGCTAAGACTCTGGCCCCTAGCGTACTCAGGGCCAGACTGTCGAGGAGGGAAATGAATTTCTATCAGTGTAATAGCCTTGTGCCATGGTGAAGAAGTTTGGGGGGGAAAAGTACTTTTTTTTCAGAGGATAAAGATATTTTTCCGGTATTTTCCTGAGTTTTTTATTCTCCTTGTGGTTTGACCCTCTTGCCACCACCATACTGCGCTCTTATCAGTGACACAGGAGAGTCGCCCGCCTCTGTGGAAATAATCTAAACAGAGGCGGGGAATCTGCAGCCTGAGCGGTGGCCTGTGTGAGAAGGTTAACGGGTCGTCACCCCTCTGAGTCAGGCACAGGTGGGGGTGGCCTGGGTTTATTCTACAGATGATGGGTTGAAGAGGAAGAGTTTATCCACAACAGTAGCAGCCCTATAAGAACGGCACCAAGGAGACATTAGCTATGAAAAGCCTTACATGTTCAGTTTATCTTTAAATAACAAACAGCAGCTATTTAAAAATTCAGGCTCACCTTCATTTGTTAGTCGAACTAATTCCATGAAGCAGCAGGAATAATACACTAAACCTTCACACCTTTTTATGTCACAAATTTGTCCTAGATGTCCAAACCAAACTACTTTTAATAACAGATGTACTATAACAGCTGTAGAGTATTTATAACAACACATAAACAGGTTCTTTTCTCCATTTGAGGGCTTTACATTGTGATAACTGACATTCAACTTAGCCACTTCCTCTGTGACTGTAGATCTTTACCGATGCAAATTCCCCCTAATTATGTTTTACCTTTTAAATTAAAGACACATTGGCTGAACTCACCTCCATCTCCTCCCAAGGGTGTAGAAGTTGGGGTAAAACGGGGGCCAAGTATACAGGGCCCTAAAAGGAGGGGGGCCCTCAAAGACACTAAAATGAGTCATGATGCATAGAAGCCCATAGAAAATGTTTACAGGGTCCAGACTTTTGTGCTTTAACACTTCGGCTTTGCTGCTGTTGCTCTGTTACTTCCTTCCAAGCCTTTTGGAAAAGAGACGCCGGACTGAAGGTAATTATATCGAGAAAAGAAGACATTTATCAGTGCTTAAGGTCTGGGACCTTAAATGGTCTTGCTGACAATTTTCTCTTACAGTAGGCCACTGTGGAGCTGGCAGGTTCTGCTCCGAGCCCCAACGCTGGACTTGAAGGCTCAGAGTGCTGCCATATGTTGGACCTCACTGGTGCCAGCAGCAAATGTGCTGAACAACACATCTCATACCATAAACTCTGTGCCTTGGCAGAGGATGCATGCGTGGGCTACATGCAGGAGTCCTATGCAGTGAACACAAAGAGGAACGTATGTTAAAGCATGTGTGTCCACAATTCTGGCCACCTGGCTGTTTGTCTGACCGGTGTCAGATCGAGAACAGATTTCATCTCTCGGTTTCTGCAACACACGCACACATATGCATGCTCTTATTAGTCTGAATATCCATGGAGAGCATCCCAGATTGCAATGGGTCACACCTGGTTATGCCTCTTCCCTGTCTCCCTCCTCGCTCTGCTCCCTGGTTCCCACACCGGCGGCATCTGGAACCTATTAGAGGCAGAGTCACACCGAGCCATAAAGCCCTCAAAGGCTCACAAACGCACTAGGGCTAGAACGTCAAATGATGTTGGCCCAACAGGCTGCCAACAGACACAATGCATCTTGAAACTGAACAAACCCCAGTGCTCATATTTTATCTGGTCTGTCTCTCTATATGTCTCTCTTTCTCTCTCTGTCTTTCACAAACACCACCTGGGAATCAGTGCAGGGAGAACGTTTACATTTTTACCCCTACATGGAAGTGGTACTGATGCTGGGCGTTCAGATCTTGGTCACTTTAAGCACACAATGGCTGGATGTACTTAAAGTTTTAATGAAACATCACCTCTGATCACCATTAGTCCAGACTAACCAGTTATTGATGCTACTGGACAGTGATGTGATCTGTTCTGGATACCAAGAGACCCATTGTCACAAAGCCATCCTGTAAGACGTGACTGAGGGCAATTTTGTCACCTATCAGTTCTCCATTTGTGTCACGGAAGCTGGGAAGCACATCCCAAACGTAAAAGCTTGTTTGGTCAAGTTCAAATAACACAGAGCTGATCAAAATGGAAAAACAACAGAAAAGATGACAACCAAGCAATTAAATGAAGCCAAAGTATGTTTTGTGTAGCTTTTCTGGCAGTTCCCTTACATGCTTCATATATTGCCTTCTTTCTAACAGTCATTTCTCTCCTTTTTGTTAAAAAATGTTGGCCTGTGTTTGAGCAAAGAAATCTGTGCTGGAGCTGTTTCAAACCAGCGTTTTATTGTTAACAAATGCTGCCTTTGATACTGGCTGCAAAAGGTGATACTTCACCGTTTGTTTGTGGTGGAGGTGAAAATGACTTTGTACCATGTGGAAGGGGAGGCTCCTGTAATACAATGCAGCAACAACACAAAAATGGCCGTCTTTAAAGGAGCCAGCCATGTTTTTCCTCTCATTAGAAGGACTCAGAAGTGAGTGTCTGAAACTTAAGCTTGGGAGAACTGACAGAGACAAGACTGCGGTGCAGACTCTCTCCTCCAAGAACACCAAGCTTCAAGGTAACATATCCACATCCTATTAGTTTGTGGTGCACTTACCAATTGGATGCAGACAGACTGTGGTATTAAGCAGTATAGAATTTGATCATGTTGCCCATCGTATAAAATATATTGTGAGATAAATACAGTTCTGTCAAATTTAATTTCACCTCATGATTATGACCACAGCAGCTTTATTATCAAAGGCCAGAGAAAGGTGGATTCCATGGGAGAGGCTACAGAAGTGTTTCGCTGGGTTCAGGTCCTGAGGACTCTGCCTCTCCAGACCCCAGGGTGTTGTCTAAATTAACTGGGACGAGTGGATTGTTAGGGGGATGACCCTTTCCCTATTCACCCGGTTCTTCCTCCACACACACACACACACACACACACACACACACACACACACACACACACACACACACACACACACACACACACACACAATCACAAATACACACTCTGAACATCAGCTGCTAAGCTCCTATAAATCTGATAAGCCACCCTGGTGGCTTCTGCGGCCAATCGGCACAGAGAACAACACGGTCGGTATCAGGCAGCTAGCAAAACCCTCGTCAAGCGGGACACCAAAGAACTCCGAGGGGCCGCGCTCACACCCCTGAAAGCTGGGTGATGTCATTATTGAAGTCTTTGGCGTGCTATCCAAGGAGTAAGTTACCATTGACAGGTTCAGATCCTGGCAGGCGAACCCATGAGGATTCATGACTTTGAAGCTATTGGCCTTAAGCTGCAAATTATTCTTTTCAGGCTCTGTCTGCTCTACCTACAGCTTTAATCCACACCCTCCTTCACGTCGGTGCATGAGAGCTCCACCAGGCAGCACCCACTGGCCTGCACACACACACACACACACACACACACACACACACACACACACACACACACACACACACACACACACACACACACACACACGTATTATAGATAGAGGTTGAGAGATACAGACACACAATGGTAGAGAGACCAAAGGCAAACATATGCTCACCCACTTTCCTAGAAACACATACTTTATTGAATAGCCTCATTGCCCCCGTCTCACTATAGTTAATAACAGCAGCAGGGCAGAGCAGGAACAGGCTCCAGCAACACCAACACAGATCCTCTTAGGCCCAGCCCATCCATTCCTCACTCCCTTCATCAGCACTTAGTGGACATCTGTGCAGTGCCAGCCCTCTCCATATGCCACGGCGGTCAGAAGACAAACGACTATGTCAGTGCAGTGGCACGCCTGCATGTCTGATGCCACGTAGGGCTGCATGGTGGGTGTGACGGACGGAGACAGGAAGAAGGCCGGTGCAGGTTAGGAATGGGCTGGGTCTGCAGAGCTGCCAGCACAAAGAGAACGAGGGCAATAAGTTTTTTAAAGCTGTCGACGCATGAAATACCAAAACTAAGTAATGGCTTATGTGGTTAATAGAGTTCCATACGGTGAGAAGGCTCTGCTTGTTAGGACCCAGGAACCATGCTTATATATTATATTACTGCATGTTAAACACCATTTTTGATGAACTGTCTACCTTTTGAACAACCGTAGTTTTCATGCACTTTGTGTTAATAGTGTTAAATAAACAAACCATCTTTTATATCTGCGTATTCTGGGCGGGGTCTATTCCACTGTGCACTGGGCAGCCACTGGTTTCTATTCATTATGCTGTGCTTCATTAAATTAACTATTACATTATTATTACTTATCATTTATTTGATGAAGTTGCCTTACAGTTCTTGGCCTTCAGTTAACAACCTTTGTAATTTATCCTAACTGATACTAGATTTTTGAGATCGGTAGTGATACTGCAGCCCAGAAACATATTTATTAATTGGTTAATTAATTAATTAATTGTGATATCAGTCGATATCAGTCTGGCTCTACTTGTAATTCAACTCCATTCATTATCTTACTGTTTGTTCTGTAGAAGGCTTTATGTCACAGCCTTCAACATTTATCTAATACCTGGATGTTGGTACATCAATCATATTACTGAGATTAGAATGGCACTCAGTCCAGTTCATCCCTCCACCAAGGCCCGACAGCCCCCTTTAATTCAGTCAAGCCATGATGAGGCTCGTTGCTCTCGAACCATTGGTATAGCTGCAGGTTTCTAGCCCTATTTGTCACCAGGGTTAGGGTATAAATTCACATGTTTGGATTCACACCAAATTGCACACAATCATCGATATCAAACCATTAAATATACTTGATTGTATTTATTTAATTCAACAACTCAAAAAGTGCCTTTTTTGAGTGTAGATCACTCAGTTTACTCCTGAGGGAACTGACAGTCAGCTGTGAACATCCAGTGTTCTGCAGCTCAGTGCAGCCTGTAGAAGAGACTGAAGCCTGTAAAAGAACAAACATGGTTTCTTGTTGTTGTGTAGTTTTTGTGTAATTGTGCCAAAATCCAACTAACAAATGGACATGGGTGAAAACATGACCTCCTCGGTGGAGGTAATAATTTATTCTTGCTAAAATTAGAGACCACAAATCGTTCACTGTGGTGAATTATTGTTATTGTGACTTGATTCTGCTTCAGTCAGTGTTGAATCATCAGATGTGATTCTGTACCAGTGATGCAAAGCACTGAATGCCATGCAATCCTGCTGGTATGTTTCTTTTCACAATCACAATGTGATTTTACAGGTAAGCTTTCTCTGTCAACACTAGATGACATTTGGTCGTCTATGTTATATCACACGCACTGGTCGGCATACTTTTATGATAAATCATAAAAGCTGTCTGAATGATTTCATAGTGCAAAGAATGGTCAACCTTCTTTCCACTGCAGAACGAAGGTGATGAAATGAATGTGACTGAAAGGTGACTATAATAACTCAGGAACACATAAGGTTGAACTTGTCATGCTTGAAACCTAAGGCTGGACTGTAACGCTATGACTCATGTTTCACCCCCATGCATGTGCTCCAAAAACAAAAATCTGTGTCCAGTCCAGGCTGGGGGGGGTCGGAGGGGGGGAGGATGAGAGATGAGAGAAGGTGTGTGCAGCAAAGTAGGGGAGGAATAGCAGCATTCCCTGGGTAACGCGCTCTGGCAAAGGAACTGAGAGGTGTTTTGGCTTGTGTTTCATTCGGGGAGAGAGCAGCGTCTCCCAGAAGGAGGCTATAAAAAGACAAAGGAGGCAGGAGGCCATGTGGAGAGACTGTTGAAAGGGAGCAAACACCCACTCCATAATCCCACCACTGCCACCATCACCACCACTGGGGAAGAGAAAGAAATGCACACTGAGATTGAGATCACACAAACAGCTACAGTAAACTCACAAACTCAGAAAGAGAAATCCACACAAACACAGGACGGGCTGAAGGTTCATCTTTGTGGTCCAAGAGGCCAGCAGCTTTTAGGCAATGCATTCGATGTAGTCACATGTGCACACAGCTGGAACTGAGCAGCCATTAGTGCTGGTTACATATGTAAAAGATGAAAATAGAGATCAATATCTCAAAGGGGAACTGGAGATATGATTACACACAATGGTCTCAAGAGGCCTGAACACACACACACACAAGGAAACAAGGCCATAATGCCTTAAGTCAGAATTGACGGTTCGATAAACAAAAAGAAAAAAAAACATTAAGACAAATACATTTAGAACACAGAGGGCGTCGAACACATTCCTCCTGCCTATCCCCAAATATCTTCACCATGAGCTAAAGTTGGTCGTCTTCAGTGAACAACAGGCAAAAATGGTTTTAAGTCTGAATTCCTGACACAATACAAATCAAAATCAAATGAACCCTGAGCTCTGTTCCCTGTTTCTGGTTTACTCCTGTCTTGGCCACAGTGGGCAACACAATCCGTCAAAAATATAGAATCCTGATTTGATTGAAGGGAATGAGATATGAGAAACAGAGAGGGGGGGGAAGACAAAGACACGAAAGAGAGGATGTGCCACATCCAATTCTGAGTATTTACGTGAAAAATGTGCTGTACGGTTCTTTACCCGCGCAGGTCCATGGGAATGCAAAGCTTTGGCCCTGAGCCTGAGTAAATGTGTTCCCTATGTGTGGGCTCTCCATCCCTCTGTGCGCTGTCTTCACCAAAAAGGGGTGAGACTGGCAAGGTGCAAGAGAAAAGGGCTTCTGGTTAAAGAGCTTTTTTTCCACACTGACACATATGTTCAGAGAGAGAGGGGGAGAGAGAGAGGGGGAGAGAGAGGGGGGGAGAGAGAGAGAGAGAGAGGGGGGGAGAGAGAGAGAGGGGGGGAGAGAAAGAGAGAGAGAGGGGGAGAGGGAGAGAGAGGGGGGGAGAGAAAGAGAGAGAGGGGGGGGGGGGGGGGAGAGAAAGAGAGAGAGAGGGAGAGAGAGGGGGAGAGAGAGAGAGAGAGAGAGAGAGGGAGAGGGAAAGGGGGGAGAGAGAGAGAGAGAGAGGAGAGGGAGAGGGAGAGGGAGAGATGGGGTGGGGCAAACAGAAAAGCCATGGCTCCGTGGTTGAACCTGAGTGTGGGAGGTCCGTACCCCACATTCTGGAACATCCCAAACGGCTGGGGGGGGGTTGGATGGGTGTTCATGACCTGGCACTCCTCTGCCGCCCCCCCCCCCCCCGGCTCATTGCATTGTTCTAGGCCCAAGAAATCCTTTATAAGCTCATTAGACTGTGATTTTGAGAAGCAGACTGGAGCGTCTAACAAAGGCTAGCAGTGGCTCTACGGCAGGTTGAGCCCTCCTCCTGCAGGCCGTATGGACTCTGTGGTCAAGCTGTTAGCCATTACACTGACAGCCATGCACACCTTTCTACATCTGGCCCTCTGCAGCTGTAACACAGCAACCCAATTACATGTTGTTGTTCTTTTTGACATATAATGTTTTTTCGTAATCAGATAATTGCTCTACCCTTCAAACTCCCCCTGATTCATGTTTTTTTCATTCTGTGCACATGTTGCTGCTGAAACACTGTGCCATAACTGCTCCCACATATTAGGAAGAGGGGAGGGGAATTTTTATGTATGTATATATAAGTGAGTTGTATTTCAACAACACGCCTTTTAGGACAGAATTCAAGGACTACAATCGAATTGATGAGAGCTGTAAAGAAAAATTGCTGGAAATTGTAAACTCAAAAAAAAGAAAAAAAGGCTCTGCTTTCAGAAGTGTGCACATGTGAGGCAGGAGATTTCCTGAGACATGTTCTCTATGACAAGAATCTGTCAGTTTCTAAATACTTGCATGTGAAAACGGCCACAAATTATGCTGAATGTGTCAAAACCTTGATGAAGGGAGGAAATCTCCTGATTGAGTCATGTGGTTGCATATTATCCCGAAAATCAACCAGCATGTGTTCTGCACTCACATCTGCAGCGCACTCCAATCTACAGCACTGCACTGACATCCAGCCAAAAATAGTTCACGCCCTCTTAAGGGTATAAACATTATTACTGGACGACGTGTAACTGAAATTTAATCTAATAGTCAGGGTTTCTTCTCAGATCTTTTTAACGTCTGAAACATTATGCATTCATGGAGAATATGTGCAGAAACCTCAGGAATCTACCCTTCGATGATTAAGACATTTCCATAAAACTACATGCAGTAACACCATGTCTGCACAGGTGCAGCTGCAAAGAGGAGGACATGAAGCACAAAACAAACCATTTTATGTTTAAAAAAAAAAATGTAAAAATTTACCAAACAATTTAATAATTAATTTCAAGTCAGATTTACAGAAGTTCTCTCGTTAGCCACCAAGAGGCAGAATAATTGTCCTCCTTATTGTCATGTGGTGTCTGCTGGTTATTCAGAATAGACTGCACCTTGTGGTTCAGGGTCTTGGGGTTTGATTCTGGTCCTGATAACCTGATAGGGATAGGAGGGCATCAGTCTCCCAGGTTTATCTTTGAGCCTTTTCTTTTTCACATCCAACACTGGGTCTCACTTAACCACTCGCTCTTTATCTCACACAGGAAACAAACTGTCTATTTTACGCTCTACAGATGAAACGCATTAGCAAATGCATGGCAAGGGACACTGAGGGAGGGGCAAAAAAAAAACCCTCTTCAGTTCCAACGACATCAGCATTTTTTCACAAATTTGCAATTAGTCTTAAGGGCCAGTGTAAATTAGGTCTCCTGACAAATGAGTTATCGGGACAGGACATGAAGTTTCAATAAATCTGAGAGGCTGCTCCGGGCGTCGGTGTCCTCTTACTCTGCAGCATCAAGAGAGAGTCCCAAAAGACAGCAGAGGCAGATCCATGGAAGAAGCAGAGAGAGCAGCACTCACCACAGGGATTCATGCGCCTGTGCTCCTGCCTCTCTCCTCCCGAAGCTCCATGAGGGAAAACACTCCATATGAAAGAGAAGTATTTCATGGTGGAGATGTAAGAGGGGGATTGGTCTCAAAAGCCCTGATAAGGGGCCTCTAATGTAGGTAAACTAGCACCGGTACACTCATAACTTCATGGAGACCACTTTACACTGAGACTCTGAGAGTGAGAGTGCCGTGTCCCATTCAGGGGAGTCTAGAGTTGCGTCTCATCAGTGTTTAAACATATTAGAGTGGGGCCTGTGCTGTTGCTGATTTGATCTGCTGCCTCAGAGGAAAGACATAAAATATAAGGTTTTACTTTTTAAAGACTGTGCAATTCTCTCTGCATCGTTATTGATGATGCATCAACTTACACATTTGGCCATTGCACAGGAGGGCATCTGGACAAGAATGACAGTTAATGGAGTTGCCTGAGGAAGGCAGAGCAAGGATCAGGTTCAAATGGATTCCTAGTTACTGTCCATTTAATCCAATTGGACAAAATAACACGCCACAATAAAGTGCTGCTTAAGGTGGAGAAATGTGTTTAAAGAGGAGGCAAACTGATGACAAAGAAACGTAGCATTGGACTGAGGAGAGCATTAAAGACACATTTGTTTGCCTTTCCTGTATGGAGCTGAAACTTCCATGAGAAGCTGAATAATAAGGTGGAGGCAGGAGGGGCATCATGTAGATGTAGTGCAGGTTTGAATCGCTAACATTTGGGATTCTTATCATGTGATATATTGTTATAATGTGCTCATACATACAGGGCAGATGTCTCTGTACTTTCTATCACATTATATCACATCATATGACCATATACTCACATTCAGGTCAGCTTCATGGTGCTGGATGAGATGCATCAGTGCCTCAACCTTTGGAACTACTGCACAACAACATGTTTCAACTCATCAAATTCACTCCTATTCAGCAGAATTCATTTCAGATCCATTCATCTAAGATCAAGAACACAGTAAAATGAAAAAGTGGTGGGTTTGATTCCATCTGGGCCACTTTGCCTTGACCTACACACCCTGCCTCTGTTTGCACATTTACTTAGATGGCTTTCACATATTCAGTGCTATCCCACATCAGTTTCTGAGTAATAAATGTGAACTATAAAATCTGCCAACAACTGGACTCCTCTGGTTTTTACCCATGATGCTCCACTGCTCTCAAACACAAAGTATGGGAGAATCAAGGAACACCATATAAATGTTCGCTTTGTCTCGTCATCCCGTCAGATGTTGCTTTGGTTATTCGTGCAACTCTTTGATGCATTTTCCTTGTTCTTTCTTTTCATGGTGGATTTAAACAAATCACTCCATATGGCATGAGGTCAGAAAAAGGCAAACATCAAGTTTTGTGCTAAATTCATTTGACATGTCAATTTTAAAGATTTGTTTTTTTTTTGTCTTAGGAATGTTGTGCATTTGCCTTGACGCACCACAATGTAACACAAAAGCATGGCAAGCATTACATTTTTCAGTAACCATAGTGACAGCTGTTTCCTGGTAGGCAATGGAAAATGTATGCAACATTTTAGCTGCTTATTTATTCTGTAACCTCACCCATGATCCTCTCTGTAGCTGTGAGTGTGACGTCATCATAGCTGAGCCATCCCTTGAATGTGGCCCTAAGATTTCCATGCATTTGAGTCATTTGCTTCACTTCCAGTTAGTGTTCACCATTAAATGATGCTGTCATTGTCATCGTGAAATTAAAATACTGCCTGAAAAGCAATGAATGAGAAAAAGATGGATATATGGGTCATGTATTCAAACCATTTGGGCAACCAGATGAAGCCACAGGTAGCCATCAGCTGCTGTCAGATTACTGGGTGTCAGTTTGATGGTGCATCCAAATCAGCACAAATGGACCTTTTCTATTAGTGGAGGCAAATATTCTAGTTTAAAGATTTGATCAAACATCATCAGCAGGGCCACATCTAGAGCAAAAACATGGCCTAACACCTGGCACAAATACCAAAAGAATACCTCAACATGACAATGCAGCTCCTTCAGAGCAACATGTGGACGAGTAAAAACCTGCATCTGAACAAAGGCAAACAATAAGGGAGGCAGGTAGAGGGGAGAGAGGGAGGGACGAGATGTTGAGTCAGACTGAAGTGTGTTCTTCCTCCCCAGAGAAAACTATCTGCTCTTCTTGGCTGCCGTTTTGTCCGCTGTGTTTTCAGACACTATTGACATAACATAAAGCTGATAATTAAATTATGTGTGTTATGGGAGTCCTGTGAATCATTAGCACATGTCAGGGGAGTCAAGGCACAGTGAACATGCTCAGATCAGGTTTGAGGATTTTCACATTTCTGTCATGTGTCACAAAATACAAATGAACGACAAACAAACCTTTAATAACAATGTTCAATCCTGGCCACTGATTTGCTGGCATTCTTCATGGACTTGGTCCCACCCATCATTTTTTGGAGGGAGGAACAAAAAGGTTCCAGTTTGGCATCTGCCCATCCATTACGACTATAAAGGCTTTTCACACAAGTCCTTTGATGCACATCAGTGATGCGTGCTTCAGCGGCTTGTACTGCGTGCATCGGAACAGTCTAAGTGACAGCTCCACAAGCTCTCTGCAAACACACACACTACCCACACACATGTGCATGCACACACACACACACACACACACACACACACGCACACACACGCGCACACACACGCGCACACACACACACACACACAGACACACACACACACATACACAGACACACACACACACACACGCACACGTGCATGCACACACACACACACACACACACAGACACACACACACACATACACACACACACAGACACACACACACACATACACACACACACACACGCACACACACACACACACACACACACACACAGACACACACACACACACACACACAGACACACACACACACACACACACACAGACACACACACACACACAGACACACACACTAGTGAGGCAGCTGCTTAAAACTATTACATGTTGTTTAGTTTCCAGAAAATAAATGTCTACACGGGATCTTTATGATGCCATGTCCCCTTAACTTACAAAAGAGATTTAAATGCAGCTAACAGCCCATTTCTGCAGCACATTAACCTCCAGTTTAGGGATGAAATCTCCCTCTATCTCCCCCTCTGACTCCCAGCTCAGCAGTCCAGTCCCTGTCCTAATTGAGTCAGCTCTCCTCTGCTGCTTGGACCTTATCGTATCACGCTTTCTAATTGACCTGTGCTGCTTCATAAGACAATGCGCCAGGAGCTTGACAAAAGTTATTAATTTTCACTTTGTCCAAGGCTCTGTCCCAATTAGGTCCCCTGGCTGGGGCCGACAGCGCGGCTAACGTGATTACAGGACAAGCTTATTAGCGTGCAGCTGCATGGAGGAGGAGGAGAAGACCCTAAATGAGAACACACAGTGTAGAGGGTGATGATTAGAAGTCAGCTGGATGCTGGGATGGTTCTATTCTGATCAATACATGCAAGGAGTTTATACTGTGTACCATGTTCAATGGTGTAAAAGCATCCTGGTAATAATATTAATGACATATCACTGGTTCATACATTGCTTCCATATTTCTACCCTGTACTGTACTTTGCAGAGGTATGCAGCTGAAGCTGTGAGGCAACATTAAGGCAGGAGTCACAGTCAGTCTGGGGGTTGGTTAAGGAGAAACCATGCAAGTCATTGCACACTGAAAGTTCACCAGATGCCAGGAGCAATGACATCACTCAACTCCTGACTCCCAGACAAGTCACTCTCAACTGGTAAGTGAACGGACAAGCTTAAAGGGAGCCAGTCGGACCAGATTAAGTGTAATGGCTCCAAGTCCATCACGGTTTAGTTGGAAGCTTTTGTTTTCTCCCCACCTCCAACACAAAGCAGCAAATGAAAATAGTAGCCATGCACTTCAACTAAAAATCATGTGTAGAATCTGTGCATTAAGAACATGATAGAAAAATAGATTTCAGCAACACCCCTGAAAAAGCAGCTGACGCTACTTCAAAAGAAAGTCACAACAGAAGCATGTATTCTGAGCCCCTTTCAACTTCAGTTACAGCGCTGTCATGTCCAATCAAACACTGTTGCCAAGGATTAAGATGGGAGAGATTTGAGGCCAGCTTGTTGAAAAGAGGGGGGAAAAAGGAGAGTAATTCTTCAGATGGCGACTTCAATAGCCCTGAGTGCCAAATTACTCCCGTACTACCATACCCGTGGGGGCCGATTTAATGACAGCTCACAAAGACTGCCTTCACCCACCGCGATTAAGGTTACCCTTCATGATCAGAGGCAGAGCAATGCAAACAGTTAGTCCAGGAAAACAAGTGAGGTTTCACACAAAGACACCTGCACACTCAGCAGCTCCTTGTAAAGTTTCAGCCACGGGGGCCTCGCCTGTAGCAACCTGGCTAACAAGTCCAGAGTCCTGTGGATGAGAGGAGAGTGACAGCAGCCCGGGAAGATACCTCTCTCTGATTAATATTTCATCTTGGAACTTTGGCCGTGAGATGCTTCATACTTGTCAGAGTCTTAGAGGACTTTGTGCTGAGATTACAAAACGAGGGACTTCAACACTATTTAAAATCTGGTTGTTGCAACTTTTTTGACAGCATGTCAAAGAAGAAGAGAACTGCTTCCTGCTGCTGTGGTTCAGCTCTGTTTTTTATGTTTATGTAAATATACGTATTTAAATTGTACAATTCAGAATATTGTAATAAATCACTTAAAATGTGCATTCTTGTGAACAGATAGAATCACATACAGTATATACAGCATTTAATGTGAGAGGACATTTAGAGGAACTAGACTGTTGTCTGGTAGATGAGCTGCGTTCTGTCCTTTGCTCGTCCATCACCGCTGGTTTACTGGCAGAACTCTGGAGGTAAATATTTCTCTTATCAGATTTTCCTGGCGAGTGTGTCTGGAATATGGCACAATTTATCATATCCACTTACAGGACATCGTAATGAGGCATAACAAACAAAGCCAACCTTCATTTGATTATTTTCATTTTGTGAAAAAATACATGTCTGATGGGGGACCCAGTGGTGAGAGTCGTATATCTGCTTCGTGTCCCGGCCTGGTTTGAATGGAATATGATTAAATGAGTGTGAAATCAAAAGTACTGACATATGCCTGCGTTCTGCAGTGTGTTTGCCATCACTTGGCGGTCGGTCTCTGACTGTGGTTCTTGTTTGGGGGCATGCCTCGCTTTATGCTTTATTTAAATATTTGCCCATGGTGCTCTGTCACTTGCAGAAAATGAGAAGACGAGGACGCACAATCAAAAAGCAGCAAAGGCCAAGTCTAATTATGTGAAGGTGTAAATTATATATTTGGTGTGATGCCAAGGACATGGACACTTTATTGGTCTCTCGCTCACACAGTCTCCTCTTTTTCTCTTTTTCATGCACATGCAGAAGCAACCAAGAAGAAAATATGAAATTCTAATGTTTTGAGCCACAAGCTATTTGTGACTACACAGTGTACATGGGAGACCATATTCAAATTTGGACTCTTCAGCATCGGGGCGCACATTTTTGCTGAAGGTTTATGAAAAATGCATCTATTAATTCATTATTTCGATTGAACCTGTATTATAAAACCCAACTCCGAAACACAACAGTGATTCTGTCTGCCTCAAGTTTCTATTTCCATAATTTAATTGAGGTCACAAAAGCAGCTTTGAAGAAAGTCAGAAGTTATGGGGCACAAGCTTTGCCACATGTTTGCATTGACCTTTAATTTTGTGAAATATGTGTTACACAATCCTCAGCTTCTGTGGGTCAACCTCAGTGATTATTCAGAGCGAAAAACTCTGCTGTTGACTCTGACAGCCACATTCTAGCCTCCTGCGTTTCAATTTGTCTTACAGCAAAAAGCCCTTCCGTTTTTAAATACCAAACAGGGCTTTTTCCCACACAGGTCCTGCTGAGGTGAAGAATCCCACTCCTGCCACCACAACAGCAGATACGCCAGGGTCTGCTGAGAGGTTAAAACATTCTGCCGATGGTGGAGGAGGAGAGATGAAGAGAAGGGGGAGGGAGGGTCTCTCTGACAGTCAGAAAACAGTCCCTCACAGCGTTCGCCCCAGCCTCTGCTGCAAAAACAACACTTGAATGCCTAACAGCGAGTGCCAGGTGGTCACAAGATGAATTCATCAGGGCAATGCATAACGCAAAAGGCAGAGATTATCACATTGCTGCAGCCCTAGGGCCATGGCAGCACAGGCTGATTGGAGACATAGAAGGGGGCCCAGGAGAGGAGCCGGTCTTCCCTCTGGCCAGCGGAGAGGTGTCGGTCCAGTCCTGGGAGAGATGGAGGAGTAAGGGAGCGAGGAGGGAGGGGGTGGGTGGTTCAGAGTGATGGTTCACCTCGCTACAGGCAGCCCTCCCACAGGGGCAGGAGCAGGTTAGGAGAGGCCTGAAGGCCACACACACACACACACACACAGAAATACACACTTGCATTGTGCTTTTAAAAAGACACAAACACACAATGATCTTTTCTACCAGATCCTTGGCAACATTTTTTCTTGTCATGGGACTCGCAGTCCCAACAAGATAAGGGTTAATATCAAACAAGAAGGCTTACATGTGTTGCCACTGTAACCCTGCATAGTTGAATAGTTAAGTCTGAGTAGCTGCACTGGTAGCTGTGTGTGTGTGTGTGTGTGTGTGTGTGTGTGTGTGTGTGTGTGTGTGTGTGTGTGTGTGTGTGTGTGTGTGTGTGTGTCTGTGTGTGTGTGTGTGTCTGTGTGTGTCTGTGTGTGTGTGTGTCTGTGTGTGTCTGTGTGTGTGTGTGTGTGTCTGTGTGTGTGTGTGTGTGTGTCTGTGTGTGTCTGTGTGTGTCTGTGTGTGTCTGTGTGTGTGTGTGTGTGTGTGTCTGTGTGTGTGTGTGTGTCTGTGTGTGTCTGTGTGTGTGTGTGTCTGTGTGTGTGTGTGTGTGTGTGTGTCTGTGTGTGTGTGTGTTTCTAAGGTGATGGAAAACTAGAACACACTGTCCAACAACAGTATAAAAATAGATACTATTGTCATTCAAGAGCTCATCAAAATGTTCATATGGAAACACGTCAAACCTAAGGGGGGGGGGGGGGGGGGGTCAAATGCATGACATATATGACAGAGTTAATGATTGTATTTCAGTCATTTTACATTAACACTACATCATTTGTACATTTCTCTATGGCCATTATATTACCAGTAGGAAGTACTTCAGATGTAATATATGCAAATTATTGAAAAATGAACCATGTTCTTTATATACAGTACCAGTCAATAGTTTGGACACAGTTTCCCATCCACTTGAATGGGAAACTGTGTCCAAATTTTTGACTGGTAGTGTATAAATATATATTAAAAAAAATTTTGCAGTTAACAATCATCAACAATCCAGTAGACTGGAGGCCACTTCTGTAATTTATTCAAGAGAGAAGCAAATACCAAAATCATGATGTTTTTTTATGGTAAAAATATGATAAAATATTTATAATAATAAGAGATGATACAAAAAAAAGGAACATATAGTAATTAACCTGAAAAATAACCAAAAAATAATGTGTTGTTACCAGTGAAGCAAAGATGAAACAGAAACATGTTTCAGGTTGGACATTATCCACCTTATGAATCTAATGTTTAAAGACAAAATATGCTTGAGGACAAATATGATGAGTCAAAAACAGAAATGAATGTAAGGACATTAAACCACGACGCTTCCAAAATACATATAGAAATAAGAAATGAATCCACTCGTCTAACTGTGAAGACAAAGTAATTAAAACACCATCCTAAGTACTAAATTGACGATATGCAGATTTGAAAGGTGAACCTACTTTGTGGTTTTAGCATCTTTGAAATTATACTGATATTTTGTAGAAAAGTGAGACGATGGATGATTGAAGTTATCTGTTAAGTAAAATAAAGGAGGTGTTATTTGAAGCTGTGGCTGTGGTTTTGATTTCTGTACGACAGAAAACTTTGTTGGTCGTAACACTAAAAAGAGAAGAAGTAGGTCACACACTCGTTTAATCTCCGGATGCTTTTCCCTACAGATAATAATTGTACATGGAATGTATCATGAACATGAACATTGCAATAAGAGCAGGATCAGAGTCGTCACATGTTAGTGCCTTTATTTAATTAGGCTAAAGAAAAATACAATTATTTATGTTGTACTTTCCACTGAAAAACATGTAAGAGACTGAAGGACTGCAGATTAAACACCACATGAATCAATCTAACAATCAGAGGAAGTGATAATAAACTGTTTTCAATCACTGCAAAACAGACTATAAATAGATTACAAATATGTTTTTACAACATGCATTTCTTTATTTTGTACATGCAGTTATAATGTACAACAATAAACAAATGTCTGTGTCTTAAATATCCAGCATTCATGGAAATGTGTACATATGTGTTCAGATGAAATGTTAATAAGCTCCTGGTGGATTGTGGGGGAAAAAATTAAAGTAGATAAATAATAAACAAGGACCTGAGCGACTGACCTTTTGGTTCTAATCCAGCAGTAAATTGTGCGTCGCAGCCGTTTCCAGCCTGTGTTCAGTTTCTGTCAGACTTTCTTTCTTATTCTACATAAATTATTGAGCGGCTAATTTGGTCTCCGGCCCTCAGAGACTCTGCAGCGTCGGTATGACAGCTTTATCTCTGAGACGGAGCCCAGTGACAGCCGCGTTCCGGACGCGTGTGCACTTCTGTTGGTGCGTCTGTGTGTGTGTGTGTGTGTGTGTGTGTGTGTGTGTGTGTGTGTGTGTGTGTGTGTGTGTGTGTGTGTGTGTCACATGTCGGTGTGTCGGTGTTGGGGGGGTTCAGGCTCATTCTCAGTTGCATTAGCACAGGAGCAAGACTGGGACACATCAACATCTTAATCAATATGCGAGAGTCAATTACTGAGGAAGCGCGTGCTTAAGCAAGATCTGATTATTGGGTTCATGTTCAGTCCACCAAATGGACCCAATCAATGCGATGCGATATGTGCTATATACACCCCACACACACACAAACACACTGTCATCCCTCTTTCTTTCGCCTCCTGTCACCTCACCCCGTGCTCTCTCCCCCCTGCTGCCCCCCCCTCTCACATTCCTCTTGGACACTTGAGGAAAGGAAGGGAGGATGATCAAAGTGACAATAAGGAAGGATTTATGCTCTGGTGCGGCAGCTAACAGGACCCACTGAACTTGTCCAGACAGCACGAGTGTATTAAGATGAAAAGGCTGGAGGGGCTTAAAGCTCTCAATAAACCTTTAAATAAGTCATATTTGGATTTATGAAGATCTGAAACATCTAACATCTAAGAGGATATCTGTAAATGTGCTCACTACATATAGGAAACCACAGAGGCTGGCTTTAATAAAGCCTGTGTTTTTATTTTTTTACTTAATCAGACTTTTAATGTATTGTTTTTTTGGGTTCTGCAGCTTTTCATCATGACATTGAAGGCCGTGTAAAAACATCCACCATTCTCTCCTCAGTAACCACTTCTTCTGTCTCCTTTCGCTGTAGTATTTTCTAGGGTTTAGTTTTTGTGTTCTAGAAATCGGTGGGTGTTTTTTTTTCTCTCTCCCCCTTTTCAACATTTCACTGTCACATTTGCTTTTATTGAGGATTCTGTTTGTTGTGCCACTCCTGTCTATAACCCATCAACTTATCAACATGGATCACACAATGGGTGACAGAACCTCCGACACCACCTCAGCCCCCCCCCCCTCGGCCCAGAACCTCACCTCACTGTCGGACCACTTCTTTATCAACCTGCTGGAAAAATTACACCTGGAGGAGTAGAAACAGGGTGATGAGAAGCTGTGTGGTAGAGAGAGGACCAACTAGGCAAGAAATCAATAGCCCACAGATTTTTAACTAAGGTTTTTTTTTCCTCTCACTCTCTGTCTTTTTTTATCTCTTAAGCTGCCAAACATCACCAGTGAAACTTGCACGAGGCACTCGTTGCCAGAGGGTGAATCATAGCAATATTGATTTGATTATGTAAAAGCTCAGTGGAACCTCAAGCCAGATGCAGAAATAACTCCTCACCTAGGTCCTGAGAGAGAGAGAGAGAGAGAGAGAGAGAGAGAGAGAGAGAGAGAGAGAGAGAGAGACAGAGAGAGAGAGAGAGAGAGAGAGAGAGAGAGAGAGTACACTCTGGTTTGGAGGAGAAAGAGAGACCGACAGAAAGACAGAGAGGAGAGAGTGAAAAAAAATATTGTTGAGGATTAAAGCATAATTACTTCCCTCACAGCTAAAATACACTTTTTAAATTTTCCAAATAGCTCTTCCATTTGTGGCCCATGCCTCCTGTTCTCCTGACTTGCTGAGTGATAATTAACACGGCCTCCTCTGCTGGATTCAGAGCAGCTCTGAACCCAGCAGAAGAATAAGCAGCTACCTCGGAGCTTCTACATCAGATCTGAGTGTTAGACAGAATAAAGACACGGCAAAAGAAAAGGCTGGGATTCTGATCTATGGCACCCTCTTCTGGACCCACTGTCTCTGGCTGTCCGCTCCACACAGAACAAAACACATCGGATTATTTGCATCTTTCTTCCAATAAAGAGTCATCATGTAGGAACAAAAAGTTAAGTATATTTTTCTCTTTGTCTTTGTTGATAAGAGAAGGTTATAATTCTGTTAAAGGGTTCAGATTTAGGCACACATGTCATCTCATGTGATCTCAGTATAACAAGAAAAATGTGTTTTCTCTAAAAGGAAAAATAACATTTAATAAACACTTAGATTTGCAACTTTCATCTTTTAAAATGACAAATAGATTCATGCAGAGCAGAGAGGGATTAAAGAAAGTCCCATTTAGGTTTTGCTGCCCTAAACTAAACCAGGTTAGATTAAAAACACTCCTGGGTAGGTAACTAATTTGGCCACCTTATTCTAGTGCATTATGAGAGACCCTGATCCAGGAGCCGGTCTTTAACTGCCCTGAATTATGATTCCTCGTTGTTTCTCCACCCCTGCTACCCCCTGAAAGGACTGGAACATTGTGGTCAGCTCTCATAATTGGCCTGGGCTGGTATCTCATGTAAAATACTAATCAGATCACATGATGAGGTGGGCGTGTCTTCAAAGGGAGATGGGGTTTCACAGAATCTATCTGAGCGTGTGATTAGTTGGGTATAGAATGGGCCAGAATAACAGATCTCATCAGACCGGACCGTATGTCTAGCCTTGTTTTGCCCGTCTGGACTTCTTCTGAATGTTAAAAGACATCCATGCCTGTTGGTACAGTAATGCAAAGCAGACAGGTCTGCAGTGCTATTGTAATATTCTCCTGCTGTCTGCAGGGTTCAGACAGTACAGGATAAAAATGAGGCACAAAAGATGTTGCTTCTGCTGTTAAAGAAGAATGGCTGTAAATAAATCACATTTTCTCATGGACTCCTTCATAATGAGTCATTAAAATGACATGTTTTACATATTATTCTCTTCAATAAAGGCCCTAATTTAAAATAACACATATGAAGACTGACTGATCAATAAGGGAAAGTAGAGATATTTTACTGAAGCAAAAAAAGGATCATTTTTCTTTAGAGTTTTTGGTTCATTTTGATTTTTTTTCCATTTCACTATATATTTTTAATTTAAATTGGAAAAGCAACCAGTAATTTAAGAGAAGTTTGTCACCAATTGAATTTCTTCCTCATCCTGGATGATTAGGTATTAATGTGGTTTAGTGAGAAGGAATGCATGGTTTCATACCTAAATGGCATCGACTGGTTTAAGAGTAAACATCAGTTCCAGATGCACATAATCATATTACCAGTTTAATCATCATTGATTTTTACTCAGGACAATAGAAAAGGTTGCAAGCAAGTAAAATAAAAAGCATTTTAACCATGAAAAACAGTGGAATCTGAAAGACAGATTATATTTCAGTGATTTTAGTTTAGATAAAAGATATTTTATTTTATTTTAATACCCAAAGTCTCTTCTCACCTGCCAAAAATAAGATTTATCTCTTATTAAATGTAGGTAACTTTAGTTAGAAGAATTCTCCTTATTTATAACAATGACGCTCTTAATGAAGGTGTGATTCAGTGTAAGCCTCCTCTTCACAATGAGATCATTCCCATTCATTTGGAGGATCTTTTAATGATCACTCCCACACTGGACTCAACCTCCAAATAATACCAGGCCTCAATCAGCATATTCCACGATCAATTCTGAATGGATTTCCTTTACTGCTGATGACTTTAATAACTTTAACATATCTAACAGCTAATGTGGATCTTTGTGATGATTATCATTTAGCTATGAAAGGGGGGGGTAGTTTAAGTTAATTAGTTTGTGCAATATATGCTCCAGTAATACATGCTCCTTTTTATTATCTAAACTGCTGTTTCTTTGCAATCAGTTGTGATGAAAAGCAATACATGACTTAGATTATAATGTCAGAACAGCCTTTTTTTTCTTTGTCCACAGAGGACAGACCACTGCATTGTTATGTGAACCAATGTCTAATTACATCGGGGGGGATTCTTGCACACTCCAGTGGCTCCAAAGTCTTCTAACGAGTTCCAGGATAGAGACATGAGCAACTGAAAGCTTAGAAGGAGACAGTTTGAAGCTCTGGACACCTGGGTTCAGATTTCCTGTTAGAGTCTGCAGGGAAAATGTTTGCAGTAAAACCTTTCATGTATTCTACCATTAAAATAAATAATAAATAAATAAATACCTCATGCATAATCATTGCTAATTATTGCTATTATTGGGGTAATTTATACATATGAAGAACATATTAAACAGGTTAAAGGTAGATGACAACTTAAAATGTGTAAATAATATAAGGCAAAAGTTGAAATGATTGTTTTAGATTTTATATATACATGATTCATCATTATTATTTTATTTTATGGTAACTAAATAATCATTATCATTATTTAGTCATATCTTGCAAGAATGAACAATATTTTATCATTCTTCATTTATCATTATACTTTATCAAGATCAAATTCTTTTATGTCAGCGTAACTGTCTGAACACTTAGAGGAGGTGAAAAAGATATTATTGAGGCTAAAATATGATCTGGCAACATTACACCTGCAGAAACAGGCCAAATGACCAGATAAGGACAGTTATTGAGGACGTCACTGAACACTCATGCATCAACGGCAGCGCATACAAACACAGGAGCTACATTTGTCATCCTCGCTGACAGAAGCAACTGGAGAGTGTCATAAAATGTGCATTTGTCATGGCACACACTGATTTGTCAGGAGAGCATCATTCATAGTTCATAATGCTCTGCTACTCTCTGCCTATCCAGCAACGTTAATGTTGTTTAAATGCCCAGCGGAGCTGCACTACACCAGATAGCATCCATCTCAACCAATCAGTCAGTCAACCTGGGAGAGCCCCTCTGGATCAGACCAGTTAGGGTGCTCTCTGGTCTAGTTAGTGAATTAAGCCCTTCACTCAAAAGGGTCAATAGAGCGAGAGACGCAATGAAGGAGCGTAGCTGGAAAGTTGTGTTTCCTTTGAAATGTATTTGTGGCTTGTGGTTTTAAATGTGTTCCTAATTCCTGGGACAGATGTCCTGTTTGTTCCTTTACGGATGGAGTTTGTGTTTTGTTCCACTTCATCTCAGAACAACTAAGAGAAATAAGTTTCATGTAAAATGTCAATTGTAAGGCTGCTGCTCTGGGTTGTAATCCTATTAAGGCAATATGTGGAATTTCTATTATTCTCCATCAATCATATGAATAAAAATACAAATATTCTGGTCTGACCTGAACAGGTATCATTTCTAATTGAAAGATATTTATCATATCAACTCACTACAGTATTATCCTGTGTGGTGGATTCAACTGTGAAATAAACATTCACATCTTAATTCATGTCTTACCATAAAGAAAAAAAGCATGAAATAGTCAGGATCCCCACCAGGGGTGTATTACATTAAATAAAAAGTTAAAATTTAATTATATTAATTAAATTAAAAAGACAACTAGAAAGAAGTTATTCCTGCAGGAAATTCTGAAATTTCAATTTTCACAATTAAAATAAATAAATAAAAGCTTAAAAATCCCCAAATGATCAAAAGGCGCCTCCCCAGTATTTTGATTTATGCCCCAGAAACTCCTCATGTGAGACGAAACAAAACCAAACACCAGAATGAGGCTAAGTCCAACCTGTAACCATGGAAATGGAAAAAATAAAAAGGATAAAAACTTTAAAAAATTTTGATTGTAAAAAGTTTTGTGAAAAGATATTGAACAGTTTTTGAATTATGCTCCAAAAAGATAGAACCCGTTCGTATGTCCCCCTCCTCACTTTATTGGTAAAAAGACACTGAAAGAAAGACTCGCATTTCTTTAAGAGTCATAAGTGACCAAATTCAGATTACCAGTCTACCCCCCCCCCCCCCCCCCCCCCCCCCCCACACACACACACACACACTGCTGTGAAAATAAATTATGAGTATAAACGTTTGAAGAAACCTCTTGTCTCCATGTGCTGTGGAGAATCCCAGGTGCAGAGGGCTGGAGATGGGACACATCATTACATCATTCTGTTGGTGAACTCATGGGGTCATTGAAGGTACACAGGTTTTTTCCACCGATGCGTAAAAACATTGAAAAATGAAAAAAAAAAAACTCAACAAGGAAAAACAAGCAAACGCTGCAATTAAAGGCCAATCCTCCTCATATAAAGCAGAATAAAAGCACTGTACAAGTGGCTATAAACTGTGGATAATGACCTCAGGATGCCAAAGTAACATTTTCTTAATTGTACTTCTATTCACCCTCACTGTTTCATGTTATGGGCTCGGCCTTTTTAAACTTTTCACAGCTGTGTGGAAGGGAAGGGGACAGCATCCTAAGGCGCTTTCAGGCACTGGTGAGGGAAGTCGCTGTGCCAGCTCCCAAGACTTGGATTCATTAGCCGCTTTAGTAGTGCAAACATTTCCTTAAATGGTGAGGCCATGTGCTGGCAAGGACCCACTCCAGCCTTGTTTCAATTACATGGAATCAAACATTGCAGGTATGCTCGGCACAGGGTCTTTATTGAAAGAGAGAAAGGGAGGGAGAAAGTGGTTTACAAAGTCTTTGCCGTCCCTCATGTGAAGCCAGCCTCGTTTTATTACAACACTCCTCTAAAACTAAAGAACGAGGTGTAGTTGTGTTTTCAGTCATGTCATTTCTTTACTTTAACCTTAACACAGTTGTGCTAACTATGACATGTAGAACTGATTTTATGTGACTTGTCATCCTTGTTAAAATGTCTAAACAGATTAGAGTTGGATTATATGTGTCACTCCCCACATGTATGTGTTTCATTATGAGCCTTGGACTGATGCTCGATGCACAGAGCAGCGTTCTGGCTGTTTGTGTTATTCCTGGGACTCCTGGAGGCCCACATGGTGCCAGAATAAGGCCTTGTACCTCACTGCCCCTTACACCACTAAACAGCTCTAATGTGCTCACACATCGACCAGCATTCTCTACAGGTAGTGAGGTCATGGCATTGGAAAGGGATCATGAACACATTTCTAAAATGTGACACAACTGGAGGGAATTAGATGGAATGGCAAGTTTGAAAAAGCAGAAAACTCACAGATCAAGGTAAAGGTACGAAGCCGCGGAGTTCAGAAAATAAAAAGATGGCAGCCAAGTTTGTGATAAGGTGGTGAGACCACAACCGCACAGTCAGCAAAGACCGTTTGTTCAGCCAATCTAACGTAACAAGCTGCCCAATGTATTAATCTGAGATAATAAACATAAAAGTCATGTGTTCTCTGTTCATTCTTACATCGGACTGGGACTAAAGCCAAATTACTCTCCATGTCCCTGCTGCTCAAAGAAGATTAAAACAAACTAAACATTCAAACACAGACGAGCTTTTATTCTACATACTGTATAAAAAGAATCCAGTTGACTGACAGGGATTTAAATAGTCGACCTGAAGGAGGACAGAAAGCTGTGGAAGTGCTGAGGATTCACATCTCTGATCACCTGCAATGCAGTCATTCTGTCCCCCATTCTATTCACACATGTTAATTTAATGTGAGCACAGAACGGCTGTGACACTGTTATAAAAGTTTATAGTGTCTTGTCAGCTCTTTAGCAGCATCACTTGTGCCTCACCATGCCATCCAAAATCAATACAATATTTTTCTCCCAATAAATAATGTAGGCCTGAAAAGGTTCAAATGCACGCATCGACAGTTGGCTGCAATTAGGGGGTGGCTGCAGCAGTAACTGATGACAGTCCCTCCCTCCCTCTGGCTCACACAGGATCAGCAGAAAATGAAGACACGGAGACCACTTTGTCACCGGCAAGAGTGGACCTGGAAATGACTCCTAATGAAAAAAGGGCTCCCTGAGCCGCCGCTGCAACTGCTGCTCCAAGCACTTTCTCCGGGCCGATGGGCCAGCCCCGACCGCTTTCCAGCTCCCTTTATCTAAGCCTTTAATATGCTCTGGGTAGCCAGCAGCAACCGCAAGCTGAGGTCAGGAGGCATCGGCTCCGGAGTTTAAGTGTGTGGTGTGAGAACGTGTCACGGCAGAGAAAATGCAACACAAATGGAAAGAAAGGTAGGAAGATAGGAGATCAATTAAAAAGACAGGACTAACAGAGTCACTGCGATGCAGTGAGTCTGTGATAAACACCAGTTTTCTTACATCTTTATTGCTCATGGAGAAACAAAATGAAGTTTCATCTGACTGTCAGGAAAATGAAAGGTGGTCATCGTCACTTATGTAATCCATCAGGAGTTCAGTCTGAACCAATGGACCCAACAATGACTGTATATGACAGCTATCCACAGCTGAAGCCATAGTGGTCGCTCCCTGGGATGGTACTCAGACACACTTTTAGCTCTTCAAGTACTTCAGGAAATTTGTTGAGAGCTAAAAGTTCCAGAGCAGTTTGAGATTACGAGCTGAACTTCCTGCTTTGCTAACAGGCTGCGACACAGATGGTGGAGTAGAGCCTCCCTGGTGTCACTGTGCCTGCAGGTGTCACAAAGTGATGGAGAGGAATCTGGGAAACATTTATATCTCAAATCCACTTTATCGACCGAGCCTCTGTCAGAGTGGGGGGTGGGGTGGGGTGGGGGGTGGAGGAGAGCAAGTGGCTCTTAGCACAGACACTGACATGAGGAGCCTCCAGCACTCACTCCTCAGGTCGGAGTCTGGAACTCTTTATGGTGATTGTTTTATCAGCGTTCCTGTCCATCCCCCTGGAGGCCGGGGGCCCGAGGAGGATGACCCTCATTTTCTGAAAGCAAAGTGTTCAGTATTGATCAGGAGGAATGAGCAGCCGTGACACGGGTTAATTTACTGGACCTGGGAAGGTTCATCGTTTCCTGTCATTCCTGAACTCATCACACTGACCTTTACCACCCTGTCCTGCTACGCACTGTGTCTGTGTGTGTGTGTGTATGTGTGTCTGTGTGTGTGTGTGTGTGTACGACATACACACACACACACACACACACACACACACACACACACACACACACACACACACACACACACACACACACACACACACACACACACTGCTCAAATGTCCCATGTGTTCATAACACAGAAGAGAAAAAGTGAGACGGACACATTGATAAACAGATGGACAGATGAAGACAAAGAGGAACCACAGCTGTGCAGAAAGACAAAAGCATCATGGGAAAAAATAATAATCTTTATATGTCTGTAAACTGTATGGTCGGCAAATAGATGAGACTCAAGTCACACGTTTAAAATCATCTAATGCACCTTTATAATGGAAAACAACATGGATTTCACTGATAATTATCTCCCATTCAACCAAACACAAACTGAAAAAGGCTCAATATGTGAACATGAGACAAGATATAATCAATACTCAATTCATAACCTATGTATGAGTATCAGGAATGACAGAGGTCAAAGGTGAATGTCTGTGGGTGAAAAGATCAGTTTAGTTACATGGAAAGGTCAAAGCCTTAATGTGAGGCTCGATTTGAAAACTTATTAGGGGCATGGCCCAACAACCCTGTGGGCTAAAATCACTGAGAACAAACAGTAGAACAAAAGAGGCTGCAAGGAACTAAATGTTAGAGTCTTTATTTAGTTTAGTTTGATAGAAATCTGTATTATATATACATATGAAATTTAATCTGTGTGTGTACTGAACAAACATTTTACATAACAGCTGAGATGATTAACTGATTAATTTATCAGATAGTTAATTAGCAGCTATTTTGCTGATCAGTTCATTGTTTTATTCTATAATATTTCCTGCTTCTCAGTTTTTAAGATTTGCTGTTTTTCCTCATCTTAAATAATCAGAACTGGAAATAATTTGAATAAATATTTGGGCACATCAATAAATTCAATAACATCAATGAATCATTACGGATTAAGCTTTACAGAGAGAGATTTTAAAAAATTATGATTTCCTGACATTTTATAGACAAAAACATGAATAAATTAATTTTTATGCTGATTGATCACTAATGAAAATAATCATTATTTTCAACCTTCACACATTAAATTAACTCAACTGTATTTTATCATTTAATGGCCAAGGAAAAAAAATCCCATTTAGTTTGTGCACACAGGATGAACAGCAGAGAAAATCTACATGATAAAGAAATACAGTAATTTGAGGATAATTATAATAATTCATGTATGCAAAGCAGAAAAATACAAACAGCTTCAGCGCAGAGGCAGAACTCGAGACGCGTCTCTCCAGCAGAATTTCCATGATCACATTTGCCACATTTGGTTAACGTGGTGTTTAACTTAATTTATTTTGCCCATTTTTATGGCGGTTTCTCCTGGTTTCTCCTGGTTCAGGACGGCGATGGGGAGGTAATAAATCCGTGTGGTGTCATCTCGCTCCCCTCCCCTTTGCCTGGCATCTGCTGCTTCTACGCCACTTCTGATTAGTGCCGCCTTCTCCTCCCAGAAAGCCAGCAGACAGGAACAAACTGATTACTGTCCATCTTCAGGGGATTGGAGACACCTAACAGGAGGATTACATTAACATATTAACGGACGCCTCTCACCTGCAAAGCTACTAATATCAGTTCCATGCTCCTTTATTTTATTTTATTTTTTGGGGGGGGTAGAGTACGTGTGGTGCATTTCATCTTCAGATGGGGAGCAAATAAATAGAGAAGGATGGTGATTCCCTCTCTCTCCCAGAGAGCGCTATCTGTCACTGATGATCGGTGAAGAGGAGACGGGAGCCTTTGAACTTTTTTCACATAAAAGGTGCAAATAAACGCAAACACATCCTTTCAGCTACTCACATGAAATTAGGACCCGCTGCAGACGGGGGTAGGAAGCTGGCCTCCGCAGCCACACATAATCACTCTGACAGGAGCAAATACCTCAGACTCTGCTCTACTGGGAACATCAGCATGAAGAATTAGGAAAAAAAGAGCAGCTTTAATCTGCCTCAGATGCTTTTCCACTGTTTTAACGATGTTCTGTTGAAACAAAACAACAAACAACGAGCAGAAAAAGAAAAGTTTTGCCGCCCTCTGAAATAAATATGGGGAAACTTTGAGTCGGTTGACAGAAGTGAGGATAAAGTTGATTCTTGCTGTGATATCTGAAGTCTTTCATAATTTCACTGTATGAGTCAATGAATCAATTACAAGGGTGGACAGATGGTCCCTCAATGAACTACCTCACAGCACAGACCCTGATAATTATCAGGACTGTGAGGAGGATCCTGACAAAGTGAGCCGCCTGCCAGAGCAGATAAAGGCATTTATATTCAAAAGAATAGAGATCGAAAAATGAATGGTGGAAAGGATTCGCCTTCATGTTTCTACAACTGTAAGAGGAACATGACTTATAAAGAGTCAAGGATACAAATGGCTTTTTAGAATCCAGTGATGGTGAAAGGGAAAAACAAGCAGTGAATATTTAATGGGCACCACAGCCTCTTCACAAACAAATCAATCTGCTGATAGTAAACATAAGGAGAGTCATAGTGGTGGACAGAGAGGAGGGAGGACAGGTGTCAGAAGGTTCCTCCTGACGCTTCTGAAGGTTAAAAGATTGTAACTGTCCATGTGTGTCAATCACTTCCCTGAAAGGTCACAGCAAGTCTGCTTTTCATTAATTATACCCTCAGATGTCTTCAGACTGCAGACACCTAACAAACCAGCACCCTAAACAACGACCACGGAAAAGCTCCAAGACAGGACTGCATACAGAAAACATTTACACTGAGGGCTTTGTCATTTTTATTTAAATCATCATTTCTACTGTATTTATATTATTACATTAATTAACATGATTAAGTGATAAAATACTTCAAGTCGACGCCTTTCCCCCTTATTTTATGCACAAACACAGGCTGACCAGCCAGAGTGCAGAACGAGGAAGTGACCCTGTCCTGAACCCGGATATATATATATATACTGTATATAAGTCATAAATAAATAAAATGAGTTTTTAAACCTGGGTTCTCCATTTGGTCGTAGGTTTGAAACTTCCACACATGAGCGTTGGGCCTTGCCTGGTCTGGAAATCTGGGGATCCTCCAAAGCATTTTTATGAAGGTTCATCCAGGGAAACTGTCCAAACCTTTGCTACTGTAGTTTTAGTTGTAGGATATTTCGTCTGAACCATGCACGTTGAAATGGTACCAAAGGATTTGTTGCAGAAGTCATGCCCTTAGAGGATCACAATGTAGGACACACTGCAAACCTTTACTTAAACCATCATCTCATAAAAGGCTCTGATTACGACATGAATCCCTCGAGGGGATGGAGACAGCGACACAGCAACACACAATGTTTGAGTCCTGAAACCAAACAGGTCTGATTTCTGCAAACTGATTTCAACCATGGGACAGAATCTGAAGTAAGTGGATCAGCTGATCTCGTTTAGCAAGCTGAAGTCAAAGGTACGAATCTACTGGAGCTACTCGGTGCCGCCGGCCTCTTTTTTCTCACTGTGGTTGTGACGACACACTTCTACCAGCTGCTACTCATCATTAGGTAAAGAAGCATAAACTCAGAGGGTTCATACCTCCACCAAGGACAGTTCACTCTTTAATGATGAGCAACCACTATATGTGTGTAGCTGTGTGTAGAATCTCCTCTCAGTCATCATGTATGACCCACTAAAGTGTGTATCTGTATCTATAATATCTTCTAATTATTGTTAGAAGGCTATGGGTTTGTAGCCCAGAGCCAGTAACAGATAAACAGAGTGGACAGAAAACATGACCTCCTTCCAGTAAGCAGCCATTCTCCAGTGTTTGAGTTTTTCTTCTTTGGTCTGCAGAGGAAACTGGTTCTCTGACATATAGGGAGATCCTGAGTCTGCAGGATCGTCTGTGTCCACATGAAAAACTGAATGCTGGTCTTGATCAGATGACAAGAATGTCTGAGGACAAACCGAAGATGCTGACGTTCCCTATGCTTAACTTTACATAGTATTTTTTTTCTCCTGGCTTTGATTGAATTCTGTGTCCCGACGTTTTGATTTATTTGCCAGTTTGATGTGTTACAGCTTTACTGAAAGGATTTAGTAGCTTTACAGGTATGTGGGTATGAGTACTGGGATCAAGGAATCATGTCCCTGCAAAGGCTTTGACCACACACTTCATATTGCTGTCATTTAGATATGATTTGATTCGACTTATTGAACAGGACCGTTTGCTTGTCCATTACTCTGCTCGTCACCTTTAACCTCTTGTGGAGCTCTAATTGCTTTTCTTGTCATATCATGCGAAACAAGGCTGACATAACAACGTGCCTCTTCCGCTCCGGGGCCATGTCAGAAAATGGCACAGAACCTGAAGTGAACAATAGTGTGTGCACTCAGAGCATCTCTCAGAGCATTCCCTGAGCAGGATGCTCCACCGCTGTGACCAAGCCCTAAAGTGAGCTCTGGACTCTTCTGAGGCATTAAATAATAATAACATCCCACTTCCGTCTCCCTGCTAGAGAGGCGGGGGGGAAAGTATGAGAGGGCCTTCTATTGTCACCATTCACTGGAGAGATACCAGTATCCCTGAGACTTTAATGGGAAAGACAATAGGGCCGGCTTGAAAAGGCTTCCCATTAAAATTTAATCAGAGACTTTTGTCTCTCACTAAATGTAATGTGTGTGTGTCTGTGTCTGTGTGTGTAAACGACTACAGGGACAGGTAACTGCACTCATAGTCCATCTTCATCCCCTCCAGTGTTGTTTGTTTCACGTTCATCCTTTTCCTGTACCTTGGGAGAGTTATTTGATTTTCTCCCAGGTGTGTCACTATCCTCCTTTAACCACCCAACCACATGGCAACTGCACAAAAAAAAAAAAATGTTACTGGCAAATTGGATTAACACCACGGTCTATGGCCCGGGCACTTAACAAACACAGATGCACTTAAGGGAGCCCACAGAATGATTTGTGACTGAACAAAGAACGGGAGAGATGACGCCCAGGCATGACCACAGGACTGGTGTAATATGTCATGTACCGGAAGAGCTATCAGCTCAGCCTACTGGAAAAGGAGTAAACTCCCAAGTGCTGAAGGTAACTTATATAGTGTCCAGAGCTTCTGTCCTACTTTTGAGGCTTAGACAAGAACTTCTTGTCATCAGATCTCAAGGCTTTTGCCTTTAGAGCAAATATTTAGTTTGTAGCTTCTATTTTCATTAAAAAGTGAGAAACTTTTTATTTGAGCAGCCAAAGTTCCCTCATGTTTGAATCTAGATGTTTGTGCTTTCCAGGTTATTTGATGATCACTAGCTAAAAGAATATTTCCATTTTATTATTTTTAGCATTCATCGCCTTCTGGGGCAACCAGAGCAAAACAAAAATCAATAGTGGAGGTAAAATCATTAGTATGATGAACATGTTGACTTACAGTAGGGAGGTCTGACTGCAGTAAACCTTGAATACATTCTAACATTATGCAGCTTTGACCTGTTGCACACAGAAGATCCCAGAAAAACAGTTCATTACTCTTTCTGTCCATCTATAGAGTTGTAGGTGTGTTTGGAGAATGGATAATAACGTGCGAGTGTGTCACTCAATTCTATGATCAATTCTATTATTCTATATATCATTCTGATGTTTTAACTGGTTAATTATAAGAAGCACTATATGAAAACCAGAAGGTTAAAGAGCAGAAACTAAAGGGGTGAAAGAAACCAGCTGCTAAAGTGAATTGATTCATTAAATGAGGTTCTGCACACTACAAATGAGTTTAGATACACACACACTATATATATATATATATATATATATATATATATATATATATATATATATATATATATATATATATATATATATATATATATATATATATAGTTTATAACCTGCCAGTCTTCACTGCCTGTCTTTAAGTGTATTTTATTTCTGTCAAACTCTGGGAAACAGCCATTAATAAATGCTAATGCTACAGGGCCACATCAGTTTCAGCTGGTGACATTTCATGGCGAGGTTTAGCCATTGATTACCCCCCCCCATGCTTTGTAATTGTTTCTTCAAGGTATTGTGATCCTGTGTGCAACTGAAGTTCCACGTATGGATTTCTTTCCAATTAAGGTTAGAATTATTCACAGGGGGTTTCACCCTCGACGGCCCGCAAACAATGACATAACATTGGAAAAACATTTTTGAACCAATCGATGAGAAACAACCAAATGATGTTGGCTGAATGATAAACAGCTCTTCTCCCTAGACCTCCACCATCAGGCTCTTAAGAGGTCTGACATCCAGTAGAGTGACACACACACAGACACACACACACACACACACACACAGACACACACACACACACACACACACACAGACACACACACACACAGACACACACACACAGACACACACACGGGCCTGATCTTGTAGTCTCAGCAGCACCTCATTCTGCTCCACCTGGAGAAGGTGAATAAGCAGGTAGGGAGTCGAGACCGATGGGAAACGCTGTTCCAAAGGAATGGCTTTATGGAGATGAAGGTTAAAGGGAGATAGGAAGTCCATGAAGCACTGACACATCCCCCCCCCCGTCACTCTCCAATATGAACCCATGTTATATGAGAGGGGGTCACCGTTCACCCTAATCACGGCCATGACATGACATGCTGTAGGTTGCCCCTCAGTGTTAAATATTTATGTCAGCACCACTGAATTGCCTTGATGGCTGTCAAGACTTTGACACATGCTCTCTCTCTCTTTTGCTATCTCTCTCTCTCTCTCTCTCTCTCTCTCTCTCTTTCATTAAAATTCAACAAAAACAGAAAAACAGCAGAAAAACAGAAAAACACAAAGGCACCAGCTAAAGGTAGAGGCTTTATGTGTTTACAACAGAACCAAAGGCATGCAGCTACTTTATTTCACTCAAAGCTCCACACATCAAACTCAATGGATGCTAAAAGCACAAATGAATGAAAATGATCTGTTGTCTATTCATACTCCTTGTTAGCTTGTTGTTCAGATACTGTTGGCCTAATTAAATAAACTGCATGTGTTGGTAAAATGGATTCTTTCTTTTTTTAACTTCCATTGTTTAGTTGGGAGTGATTTTACTCCCATGGCCTGATGTAAAAGATGTTTGGGGTGACTGAGATCTCTGGTGTTCACCTCCTCTAGCATTGCTGGTCCCCCCATGATAGGTGTCAAAGATATTCTAATGAATGTCAGAGAACATTTCAGGGGGCCATGCTCCGTACAAACCATTGGAGTGGTCCATCTTCTGGGGCTGCCAAACCCCCTCCGCTCTCAGCTCCCCACCGCTCTCGTTCAAGAGGGTTAAGAAGATTAATCAATGTCAATGTCTTTTCCCTTTTGAAGCCAATAAGGTGCACCCTGTTTGGCCATGCCCAACAGAACATCACTTTGTCCTGTCGCACTACCGCTCCTTCGCTGCCCTCTCTGACCCCCCAGCAGTCCCACTTGTCAAAGTCAAGGGGGCGTTTGGCGTTTGGTAGAGACTGGCCTTCCGCACAGCACTCAGCTCCGCCCTGCTTGACCTATTCTCTGATATTTGACCACTCGGTTGCAAGACACTTGCTCTTTCGAGCTGAAATGTCACTGGGGCATCTTGTCAGCTCATAGACACCTCGGCCTGACAAGCGATTTTACTTTGGTGTGCTACAAGGCAGAAAATACAGGGCCATGGCCTTGATGCACGCAAACTGTCAGCTAGCCAGCAGGGCTACTTCATGCTGACTTACTGGCCCATTGTTAAGATACAGGAAATATTTTAAAATGTGCAGCTAAGGCAATATATCAATATCTGGAAAATGATGCTGGCCATGCATGAGAAATGAAAGCTGTGGTCCTGAGTTCTCTGGGTGGAACAGCAGAGAGGGTCTACAAACCTAATTAAGTGTTTGATCATTTAATATGATGATATTAGGTCCTGGTATCCAGACATGTGGCACAAAAGGTCAACTGATAACCTTTGACGTCATCTGCAGTGAGCCTCTCGTACTCTCATCCTCTCCTCCCCATCCTCTCTTTTGTTGTCATCTTGACCACCTTTAGTCTATTCAGCATTAAGGTTTTTCCTAAATCAGCATGTACTTCAGTTAAACCAGGAGAATCACACCCCTCTTCCCTTTCTTTGACCGCCAGTGGCATTGCAGCATGAAAGAGAAGGATGGGGATTGGAAGTAGCAGTCACATCATTTCTGGTTTGCACAACCTGCTCAAAGTTTGCAACTAAATGCTTGTCTTCAGTCGAGCTGACAGGGGAGAAGTGGGTGCTCAGTGAACCATGGCCAGGCTGCCATGAAATGACAGGAATCATTGGCATACATTTCAAACAGCCGCGTGTTATCCTATTAAAGTGCCACATTCCCACTTTAAAACAGACAAGAAGGAATCCGCTTTGATAGATAGAGACTAAAATGGCTTATTGATTTTCTTAGCCCTCGTTCTTTGTGAGGAACTTTAAAAAAATTACACCCCAAACTTATCTTTTTTTAATTACAATAGAAAATAAGAAACATGGTCTCTTGCAACATCACAGCTTCTGTATAATCACATTCATTAAAATGTTTAAATTGTTATGTAATTAAAGAAATGCCACAGCACCATTTTCTAACTGTGGATTATCCCATAATTACATTTTAAACATATTCAATTAAATGTTAGCAGGATGAAGAAACATATTAATAATGATGGTGGGGTTAAAAAAAAAGGTTTTTAATATTGTTAAATTATTGTTAAATTATTGCAACCTAAATACTTATTTTTAATCATTTGAACTTTAACATTATTTGGGATTTGGTTTGTGTATAATTAAAAAGATGCTTTAACTTTAGGATGTGGAAATTTAAAGATGATAATAATGATTTAAATTATTCTATAATTTGTTAACAGCTGAAGACGAGTATGTGATAAGAAGTAATAATGAAATAATGAATAACTGAGAAAAAAGGTTAGAATAATCCTCATCAGCAGTTAATGACAGTAAATATCTCTTTGATCTACTACTAAAATATTCCATGCACACTACAGATAGATACAGATAGAGAGATGCATATAGATACATACAGATAGCTACATATAGATAGATACATTTAGGGGTGACTTTACTTATTCATAATGTTGATTTAAAGTTGTTTCTATGAATAGCTGGTATAAAAATGAATAGAATATGGAGCAGGCAATAAAAAAGTAATTTATCACAGAGGTACTGTCCATGACTTGACTGTGTTTTAACTTAGCTGCTTCATTTAACTCCTTATAGTACATTTAACCCATTTTGACAGAGGAAGTAAGAACATAATGGTCCTTTAAGCAGTTTACAAAGCTGTTAGTAGAAGAGTAGGCTTCATGAAGTCGAATGAGACAGGAGGCGAACATTTGGACAATGGTACGAATGATTGAGGAATTAGATTTTCTAACTGTATCTGAGTGCATTAACCTGATGCTCAGGCTTTAGGTGATACTCGTGAGCTTAAAGCTGAGAGGAGAACTGCATGGCTTATATGAAAAGCTCAGTAAGAGCTAAAGACCAATTATCCAACAAAGTTTATCCAACTATTTTGTTTCAAATAATATTTTTAGGATCAATCTTACTTTTAAAATTCACCATTGTGGTTCTGAGACGTGTTACTTCATAAATATTGTGCTGTTATCGGGATAATCAAATGAACATAATTATTTCAGAGCAGCCTGAGGCGAGCGACGGTTCACTCAGTGTCAAAGGGCTGGTGTGTAGCTGCAGGGTTGGATCTGATCAGGAATATCCCAAACACCCTGCGCACACTTACAATAAACCACCTAAACTTTGATTTGAAAAATGCATTACATTTATGAATTACTTTTTTTTCTAAATGAAAAAGCATACAGATTTAAGCTTTAGGGCAGATCTCTGAGTCTCCTTTATATTCTGTACTTCATACAAACACAAATCAGCACGATTAGCCTAATCGGTGAGAGTGGCTGGACAAAGTCTAACAACCTTGTCAAATGCTTTGTGCCTTTCAGAATAGAGACTGTGTTCTGGCCCATCAGTTTCATAAGGCCTACATTATGGATCGTTGAGTATGTTGAGACACCCGTTGCAGGGGATCTGCTGCCATGGATGATTCCCACACTGCTCAGCACAAATATTACACAAATGGACATAACATGATGTAAAACACAATGATCTCAGGGCCGCAGCCATATTCCTCTCATCCATCATTCAATCCTGTCTAATTAGGGTCCTTTTTGTCATACTGTGAACGGGGCACGGAGTAGCACTGGTGGGGATGTGAACGGTATAAAAGAGGGGGTCTCATTTCCATCTGACAGTGTGATGGAGATTGAATGTGAGCTTCAGGAAGATAAATGGGCATTCTGCAAACCTCCGACACTATCTGCAAAGCTGCTCTGCAAAGCTGCTCTGCAAAGCTGTGCTGTAAAGCTCTGTGGGTGATCCCCAAACAGGGAATTTTTATCTTTCATTTAGTTCTGCTCAGGTTTGTCAATAATTTGTCAGGTGCCCCAATCTTTGCCTTTAAATTTAAATTAGCAAATAGATGGAGGGAAACTGGTGAATATGGGAATAATACAGACAATATTATTAGTATACAATTAGTCTTTTGGATTTATACAAATGTGTGTGTTTGACAGTCATATTGTGCAAAAAAAACAGAATGATAATTACATAAATTTATCAGTTTACCACATAAATCAGAAAAGTTGTGATTGTCATTAATCACCTGATAATATTGAGATAGAAGAATGTCAAATGGTTTATAACATTTTCTATATATAACATTAAAACAATTTCAAGATATGTTAATTGGAAATATTTGAGTATTTGTCATTATTGAGAGTTTTATTTCAGGGCTTCACAACAATTTAACAAAAACATGGTGACATAATTATTATATTTCTATTCGTCCAAATCTCTTTTAGAATTTTTAAAAAAAATTATATAAATGCACAGCAATAATGGATCAACAGCCAATTATTACAGCATCTATTATTTTATTGTCACAGCAAAGTTAATACTAGAACATTAAAAAAGGAAACTATTTAACTCTATAAAACAGACTTGTGAGTATGAGTGTGAGTGTGAGTATGCACCAGAGGGGATTAGTGAATGTAATTGGGTGTATGTGTCAATGTGTGTGTGTGTGTGCAGGACGGGTCGTCTCTCTCCCTAACAGCCCCAGCGGCCCTGCTTTAGGCCCGGTGACAGGGCTCTGTCTCTCAGCCACACTTGACTGGGTCCCACTGACACTCAACTGTCAGGTCTGCGAGCCTCAACCACCGCCCTAACATGCTCTACAGCTTCACCCAATTAACTTGCTTTCACTTGACATCGAGGCAAAGAGCTTCATAATAGGTGGTCAAGGTGCAGTGTGTCTGCTTTCACCCCTCTCTGACGACTAGCAGTGCGCATACAGCCCCCCCCCCCCCACAGTCCACCCCCCATCTACCACCTCTCAATGCCTTTGTGCCTCTGTAGGTCTAGCAGGACTCCCTTGGATGCCTCTGCCTGCTCACTGCACTGTGACAGCGGGAGAGCATTGATCCAGGAGAGGGTCTGCAGAGAAGTCCAAACACGGAAACCTACACTAATCCTACTGGACACAAGCCTTCTCACTGTAGACTACAAAACTACATATGCAGATGAACATCTGTGTGCATCATGCTCGCATGAACGCTTGTGAGGACGTGTTGGCGTGCACCCATGCATACTTTACAATTTGGTACGCATATGTGCATGATATCAGTGTGCATTTCTTCATGTGACTGTGTGATTCTGTGTGTGACGTGTTGTGCGACTGCCTCCAGCTCTGTCTCTGGTAGACGTTCAGTAAGTTGCACACCAGAGCGAAGGAAAGCGATTTGACCCCCCGACTGCGCGTTTGGGGAGGAGGGTCTTGAAGCATGTCAGCTCCGCTCAGGCTCCACTTCCCCTCTGTGTCCTCCCTATTTTTTCCCTAGTGCCAGGCCCAAACTTTGAAAACATCCACCTTAATAGGACCTAGTCAGCAAGAGCTCCTCTTCAGTCTATCAAACTGTGATCCGAGGTGTCAGCCTGGGCCGGCTTTGACAGAATGTCTCCAAACGAACAGAACAATGGTGTTTCCCTCCTCAGCACTCGGCTACTCTAGTGTAGCCCCTTGGCTGCCCGGCCTCTCCATCTCACTACACCACCTCACCCCTAGTTTGCCTGCTAGATTTCACTTCATAGAACACCTTGCAACAGTGGGTTGACTGACAGCCACAAGCCTTATTGCCTCCTTCCCCAATTTAGAGCACATTGGAACGCCTCAG
>CM075191.1:28413541-28523541 GCA_037577475.1 Chaunax sp. Z400 | reverse complement strand
CAGGATAAGCGGTCTGTTCTCAGGAGTACCATTAGAATAAGATAAGTATTTAGCTTCAAGGAAAAAGCCTTTGAAATGAAGTCCTCGCTGTAATGGTAGAAGTAGCAACATATTGCAGAAGGAGAGTCATTATTTGTCAGAGCAGGATGTGGCTAAAGGCGATTTCAGGACAGATCTTACCTTCAGCCGCCATATTTGACTGTGGTCCCAGTCTTTCACATGAACCACATTATTCATTGCATTAAATGCAATTGTAGCCAAGTTGATATAATTATTCAACTCTACGCTGACAAAAAGCTTAACTCTGACTTGGCTGTAACCTTGTTTTCAAGGAAGAAACAGTCTGGAAAAGAATTAAGCAAGAGAGGGAATAAAAAAATGAGACGGGGTGAACAGGGATGGGGGGGGCAGTATTTAATGCCTGTTGTCACCACGTAATGTCTTTACTACGACAAAATGCTGAAGCAGAGAAACTGGAGAGGACTTTTATAAAATCCCCCGTCTGCCTCCAACAGATCTCTGGGATATTCCAACAGCAAAATATATAAATCTGGATCTTTCCACATCCAGGTCTCTCCTGGACTCTGAACACAGTCTGAGAAAACCAAGTCCCTCAGGACCTGTGACCCTTGTTGGAACCAGTATACTGGTGTACTGAGACTATAATAACAGCTTTCAGTGAGACTTGGTGTTAGTCCTCTTTAAATTGTCCTGTTACCAAGTCAACTTAAGAATCTCTTGTCATCTTTACTGCCGAGGCTCACAATGAGTCACGTCTTAAAATGAACGTCAGCCAATCCCATCACTGTTGTTTAGTTGGACGTCTCTGCCGTTCATTCCGTGGTCGTGCCATGATTTGTTTTTAATTTACTTTCTCTTCCCTCAGTTTACATTTTCTCTCCATTTCTCATCTAGTTATGTGCTTGTGAGGTGTGCACACACTGCTTGTGAATGAATGCGTGTTCTCGTGGATTTATTTATGTGTTTTGGTCAACCACAAGACGGCAAGCTGAGGAGAAACCAGCATTTTGCATATACAGTCGAGAAAAAGGAGGGGAGCGAGGAGAAGACAGAGGGAGGGAGGAAGGGAGGGGAGGGGAGGGAAGAAAACAAAGGAATAAAAGGAAGACACACATGTAAGATGTTTGGTAGAGACGGTCGCTCTCCTGCAGGGCCTGGAGGTAACAGTAAATGAGATCCACTCCCTACCTGGATCCTGTCAACAGGAATTTAATGACGACTCCAACGTCTGAACCTTTCAGCAGGAAAGGAGGAGGAGGAAGTAGTGGCAAAGGAAATACTCTCCCCACCTTCTTGGTGTCAAACACAAGTCTGTGTGTGACTGCACTGTTGCTGCCACCTCAGGGACACACTAACATCCTCCCTTCTCCTCACCAAACCGCTTAGAAGTACACATACAGAAACACCGTTAAAAACACACAGACTCTTGTTCACTTGCTCACTGACTGTCTTTGTTGAACGACCCTGGAGTCAATTAGGGTGCAGGACCAGGCCTGTCCCCATATGGAGGCTTCTGGTCCCTCACCTCTTTGATTTCCCCTCTGCCTCGCAGATTAAATCAAGCTGGACATTTCTGCGGAGGTGGGAGACAAGGAGGGAGAAAAACAAGGGAGGGAGAGAGGAGCTATTGCTAAACTCGAGGCAAGCAGTGACATACTGTTCCGGACAAGACACACAACCTCGTCTTCCTCTTTCTCCATCCGTCTTTCCTTGATTTGCCTCTTTCTCTCTTTTATTTCCTCACTGCATTCCATGTTTGAAACATGAATCATTGTGTATACTATATGACTCAGACGCACAATGTCTCTTCTGTAGAGGAGGGAAACGGCAAAGTCTTTAAAAAGGACATAAATCTGAATTAGTCCGAAGGACGTGGTGAAAGGAGTCAGCAGTCGCTAACACATTCATGGTCACCAAGCTGGGTGACGCAGCAGGGGTGCAAGAATGTGGGACTAAATCTGCCAGCTGGCTGCAGCCTGCAGGACATTCAACAAACGCTGGAAGTGTCCAGTTCAATATTGGCTTCTGTGGTTTGTCATTTTAGGTATGTTTATTGAAACCAGAATATTTTTGCACGGATATCTTCAATGGCAAAGAACATGACAATCAATCTAAGCAACAGCAAAAGCGATCAGTCGATCTAGATTTGTTTATCTACACAGTCCATCACACAAGTCTGATATGATGTCAGAGTGATGAGTCAGAAAACTGTGGTTTTTGTGGGCATAGAAAACAACAACAAGCTGGGCTAGCCCAGTATTGTGTGTCTCAGGATGATGACATCATGACAGAAGGAGTAGGAGGTAAAGAGCAGAGCAATAATCATTCATCCCCATCAAACGCTGGCTCCGTTATACAAACCCTCATTGATCTTCCCTCCCACTTTCTGACAACCACAGTGTAAAAACAACTAGATAATGTAGTTAATGACATTTTAGGGATATTTGCAAGTGCATGCGTTGGTATATATATGTGCATGCATTGGTATATGTATGTGTATGCGTTGGTATGTATGTGTATGCGTTGGTATGTATGTGCATGCGTTGGTATGTATGTGCATGCATTGGTATATGTATGTGTATGCGTTGGTATGTATGTGTATGCGTTGGTATGTATGTGTATGCGTTGGTATGTATGTGTATGCGTTGGTATGTATGTGCATGCGTTGGTATGTATGTGCATGTGTTGGTATGTATGTGCATGCGTTGGTATATATATGTGCATGCATTGGTATATGTATGTGTATGCGTTGGTATGTATGTGTATGTGTTGGTATGTATGTGCATGCGTTGGTATGTATGTGCATGTGTTGGTATATGTATGTGCATACGTTGGTATGTATGTGCATGTGTTGGTATGTATGTGCATGTGTTGGTATATGTATGTGCATGCGTTGGTATGTATGTGCATGAGTTGGTATGTATGTGCATGTGTTGGTATGTATGTGCATGCGTTGGTATGTATGTGCATACGTATGTATGTGCATGCGTTGGTATGTATGTGCATACGTATGTATGTGCATGAGTTGGTATGTATGTGCATGAGTTGGTATGTATGTGCATGAGTTGGTATGTATGTGCATGAGTTGGTATATATGTGCATGAGTTGGTATGTATGTGCATGAGTTGGTATGTATGTGCATGCGTTGGTATGTATGTGCATACGTATGTATGTGCATGAGTTGGTATGTATGTGCATACGTATGTATGTGCATGAGTTGGTATGTATGTGCATGCGTTGGTATGTATGTATGTGCATGCGTTGGTATGTATGTGCATACGTATGTATGTGCATGAGTTGGTATGTATGTGCATGCGTTGGTATGTATGTGCATGCGTTGGCATGTATGTGCATGCGTTGGTATGTATGTGCATGCATTGGTATGTATGTGCATGCGTTGGCATGTATGTGCATGTGTTGGTATGTATGTGCATACGTATGTATGTGCATGTGTTGGTATATGTATGTGCATGTGTTGGTATGTATGTGCATGCGTTGGTATGTATGTGCATGCGTTGGTATGTATGTGCATGCGTTGGTATGTATGTGCATGCGTTGGTATGTATGTGCATGCGTTGGCATGTATGTGCATGCGTTGGTATGTATGTGCATGAGTTGGTATGTATGTGCATGCGTTGGTATGTATGTGCATGCGTTGGCATGTATGTGCATGCGTTGGAATGTATGTGCATGCGTTGGTATGTATGTGCATGCGTTGGTATGTATGTGCATGCGTTGGCATGTATGTGCATGTGTTGGTATGTATGTGCATACGTATGTATGTGCATGTGTTGGTATATGTATGTGCATGTGTTGGTATGTATGTGCATGCGTTGGCATGTATGTGTATGTGTTGGTATGTATGTGTATGTTAACACATGCACATACATATGTATGTGTATGTGTTGGTATGTATGTGTATGTGTTGGTATGTATGTGCATACGTTGGTATGTATGTGCATGTGTTGGTATGTATGTGCATGCGTTGGTATGTATGTGCATGTGTTGGTATGTATGTGCATGTGTTGGTATATGTATGTGCATGTGTTGGTATATGTATGTGCATGTGTTGGTATATATGTGCATGTGTTGATATGTATGTGCATACGTTGGTATGTATGTACGTACAAATGTAAGAATCCGTGTGTACGCTTACAGAGAAGAGATGAAACTCTAAACAACCTCCCATTGTCAGGCGTTTTTTTTTACTCTGGAGGTCTTAAACTAATTTACACACCACCTCCTTCCACCTCCTTACATACAGGCCCATGATGTTTAAATTAAAGAGGGAGAGAGGGGTGGTGGTGTGGGGAGCAGCGTAAAGGAGAGAAAGAAAAAAGTTTCCTGAACATAGTAGAAAATTATTTTCTCTGGACAGTTTTAAGAGTCGACATCCTGTGCTGGAGTTCTCTAATCATCACCAGAGCAATTTACAATCAGAACACACAGCAAGCCAGTTCAGACCAGCTCATCTGTTGACTTTGGCCCAAACTGAGCTCTGCGTCCTGCTGTGTGTGTGTGTGTGTGTGTGTGTGTGTGTGTGTGTGTGTGTGTGTGTGTGTGTGTGTGTGTGTGTGTGTGTGTGTGTGTGTGTGTGTGTGTGTGTGGGCCTGTCTGTGTGCTGTTGCCATTTGAGACTTGGGTGACTCGGCACTGGGCCTTGACAAGGGTGGGGTGAACCTCTGAGGCTGAGGCGACCGCACACATGCATATGTTCCCTCACTCATACACACATTTTCATGCTGTTCTTTTTTGTGCAAAAGCACACACCATAAAAAGTGCACTGAACAAACATGGAAATGCACTTGAGCACACATGCGTGCTAAGATTTGGGCATAATTGAGCACTTGATAAACACAGATATGCATGCCACCAGGGGACGACTGCAACACACACACGGCCTCGAACGCAGCTTAAACAGATGTACCACAAAAAACATTCCACAAACACACACGCATAGTTCTATACATACATGCAGAAAGAAACTGCTCCCTCTGCATATCTATAATCACTCAGTGTGGCCTTGGTTCACAATGCACAGCCCTTGTGTACCTCAGTGTAGATGTGTGTGCATGTATGTGTCACACTCAGGATGCTCTCCCACCCACAGCTCCCTTGGCAGGCCTCCACCGAGCTCAAGCCCAGTGCGGTGCTGCTGCCTAGCCGCAGGGCTGAACACAGCTCAGTGTGTGTCTGCCCCCCCCCCCAAAAGCCCCAGACTGTCCCAACCAATGTGCTTCTGATTAGGTGGCTTAATTACAGCTGTAAAAACAATGTTGATATAAGCCTCAAAATTGCAGTGTGTCAGATACTATTAGCCAACGTTGGACTCCAGCCATTGCTATCCAGCGCCTCCAGTGACCCTCCCCGTTTTTCCCTCGCTCACTCCCTCCCTCCAGCTCCTCCCATACTTTCCCTAACCGTTATTATTTTTCCTCTCACCTTCACATTAACTTCACTCTTTCATGTCACAAGCTGCAACACAGGCGAACTGAGAAGGCTGCAAATAAGCAGCAGGCATGTCCACTGACCAATCAGAGAAACCTCTGAATGCAAACATGTTAGAAAAAAATAAGACAATAACAGCAAAAAGAAAAGAAAAGAAAAAGGGAAATCCTCTCCCTTCAGCTGACCAGGTGTGAATTACACTTCATTTGTTTAATTGGCTTTCGGGTTTAGCTTGCTTGACCTTTTCTCGTGGTCTGTGGTCATTCAGAATAAGAGCTCTGGCTCTGCTGCAGAGTAAGAGGATATTCTACTAGAAAACACAGCGAGGCGGTGAAGGCTTCCAGAGAGGGGAGGTCAGACAGTCTGGGACGGGACAGAAGGCTGTGTGTTGGGCTCTTTGTGTTTCAGTGACAGTGACTAAGGAGCTGAGTATGCCAGAAGTCCAGTCCAGGGAAAACTCAGCAACACCGCTGAGTGGAGGCAAGGAAGAAAAGCAAAGTAAAAACCTCAAATATGTAAATCCTGGGTGGTCCAATCTTTAGACCAGTCTAAGAGAAAGTCCCCTTTTTTCATCTGTCTCCATCTTCAAGGCAACTTCCACATGGATTCTCCGGAGAGCCAGGTGTTGTGGATGAACTGTGGACATTTATCAGGCTCACTTACACCTAATGAGCAGTATTAAGACAATGGGTAGGGAGACAAACAGGAATTGGTCAGATTGACATGAAGGCAGCGCACGTATACTGAGGGATGTGCCAAGGGGCATGTTTCCAAACCTTGCAAGCCTCCATGGTGGCCTGCTTTAGCCCAGTGGCCTCCCCTGCAGCTGGCTGGTGTTTGCCTAATGTGTGGTGCCAGGACCCCCAATTCAAACTGGTATAAAGAGCAAGACTACTGTACGAAAGTGCTGAAGTGAACTACCCAGGCCTGTATCGATTCTTTCGGACCAGGCAGGGTGTGTCTCTGCACTTCCCAGCCTTGAAAGGCTGTCTTGTCACTAAAGGTAGAGGCAATACAGTTTGCCATCATTTGAATAATTGATGACTGATTTCTAAGTAATCAGTGTCCTCACAAGACAATGCATTCTCTCCCTCCCTGGTGGAGAGAAAGAGCTCGGCCTGTTTTTGTCCCGATGCCTTTAGAAGCAAAAGGTAAAAGCTTTAATGCACTGAAGCCACTGGAAGTGCTGGCTCTGAAGGACTCCCACTGGAATCAGCTGGGATGGTGTGTCTCTCCTTGAGGGGGCCTATCAGAGTGGCCTTCCAGTAAAGGGAGTGAGAGAGAAAGGAAGAGAGAGACAAAGTGGGAGAAGATGATAGATTGAGTGAAAGAGCAGAAAGGCATTCATTGAAATGTGTGAGTGTTGTAAAATGTATCCTATGTATAAAGTTTGTTTAGGTGCTTCACATTAAAGCGTTTGTGCTCATGTACACAAATGTCTTCACAAGTGTGTGAGTGTGTCCTGGAATGTCCCGCCCCTTCCTCTAAACAGGAAAGGAGTCTAGTTAATAGCATCACCACCCTTTCCCTCATACAGAACGGTGGCCAGGCCAGACCATCTGATCCTGATCTGAACCCCTTTCCAGAGTAGAATCCAACACAACATCTGATCCATCTGATACAGAGATTTTCCCCCAAAATTTCCTGTCTACACAGAAACTGCAGGAGACATGAAAATATATGTTAGCAAATGATTTGTCTCCTATTTATAAGATACATGAACAATGTAGAAGAAAAGAGAAGCAGCACACAGTTGTGTAACGGATGAGCCGATTCCTCTTATCTAGACAACAGTAAGTAATTAGTGAGTTAGTGCTTTGTTTCTTCAGTGGTAAGTCGGGCCGTGATGTCAGGGCTGTGATGTCAGGGCTGTGATGTCAGGGCTGATGGTCCTGGTCCACTGGGAAGAGACTGGGACTCTCACTGGGAGACTCTCACTGGGAGACTCTCACTGGGAGACTCTCACTGGGAGACTCTCACTGGGAGACTCTCACTGGGAGACTCTCACTGGGAGACTCTCACTGGGAGACTCTCACTGGGAGACTCTCACTGGGAGACTCTCACTGGGACTCTCACTGGGAGACTCTCACTGGGACTCTCACTGGGAGACTCTCACTGGGAGACTCTCACTGGGGGACTCTCACTGGGAGACTCTCACTGGGACTCTCACTGGGAGACTCTCACTGGGACTCTGACTGGGAGACTCTCACTGGGAGACTCTCACTGGGACTCTCACTGGGAGACTCTCACTGGGACTCTCACTGGGAGACTCTCACTGGGACTCTCACTGGGAGACTCTCACTGGGACTCTCACTGGGAGACTCTCACTGGGACTCTCACTGGGAGACTCTCACTGGGAGACTCTCACTGGGACTCTCACTGGGAGACTCTCACTGGGACTCTCACTGGGAGACTCTCACTGGGAGACTCTCACTGGGAGACTCTCACTGGGACTCTCACTGGGAGACTCTCACTGGGACTCTCACTGGGAGACTCTCACTGGGAGACTCTCACTGGGACTCTCACTGGGAGACTCTCACTGGGAGACTCTCACTGGGACTCTCACTGGGAGACTCTCACTGGGAGACTCTCACTGGGAGACTCTCACTGGGAGACTCTCACTGGGAGACTCTCACTGGGAGACTCTCACTGGGAGACTCTCACTGGGAGACTCTCACTGGGAGACTCTCACTGGGACTCTCACTGGGAGACTCTCACTGGGAGACTCTCACTGGGACTCTCACTGGGAGACTCTCACTGGGAGACTCTCACTGGGCTGGTGTGCTTTCAGTATGTGGGCCCCACATGGAGTCAACACACAGACAAACAGCACCAAAGATCATACATGTACAACACAGTGTCTTGACAGACCGTGACTCCTGGGAACCACTTCACTATATGTGCTATTTATGGATAAAAGATATGACGGTATATTTATTTTACCAAACCCCTTTAATAAATCCCCCAGAGTGCATAGTTTATTGTGGGGCAGATTATTGTACTTTTATCGTACTAAATGGTGTTTATGTAGCACCAAGTATCAAAAACTGTCCTTCATTTTCCTCTGATCAGATAGTTTCTAATTTTGCCAAGACTTTTTTATTTAGTCAAAGGTCTCATGCATCTGCTTGTGTTTAGACATTTAACATTTGAGTCTTTTGTTCAATGACAGAAAAGTAGAAGGACTAGAAGGACGTTCAGTAGAGCAGAAACCTCTGCGACAGTTCAGTTTCTCTATTATCATAAAGAGACATCAAATATCAAATATATCAATATCAATCTCACAATCTTAAAGAAAGTGAAAAACAAAATCCTGGATCTGCCTCTTTATTCAGGTCCATGACCAAAATGTATGTTTTCCTCCTCGTCATCATCATCCTATCATCATCTTTCTTTAATCAAAACCATATAGTTTTCATGGAATCCTGCTAACAGACAAACAGAAGTGAAAACATGAGTCTGTTAATCAATGTAGATCAGTGGATTAATTATTTCTGTCATTTTTTAGTCAAAATAATAAAAATAATAATAATAATGTGATGTTTGGTGTTTTTCTTGCTTTACATTATTGTAAAACTGTGTTGGACATTTGAAGGCGTCACTTTAAACTCTGGGACATTGTGATGAGCTTTTTTTTTTTTTTTTTTAACCCAGAAATAATTGAAGTATGAATATGGAATAGAAATGATAATTAACTGCATCCTTACTGGTATCAGATCAGAACTAATATTGAACACGACCTCAGTCACTGTTAATGTCGTGTTTATTCCAACATGTTGATGCGTGAATAAACTTTTAATGTTTCACTGTATTATTCTGTTGTACAGGTTATGATCTTATTTGTTTTTGATAAACATCACATGAACTCTGGGTCTGAATGAGGCTCATGGCTGTGAGGTAAAGAAAGTTCACACACGGTTCTATTTCATCTGCTGAGTTGTTTGTAAGATTATTTCAATATCAAAGGCACACATTCACTACATTTGCATTAAAGAGGGGAGGAAGCATTTTCAGCTGAGTGGGGGTCCTTATCCCAATAAATCAAGACACGCTGCCTGTGCAAAATCCCATAATTAGAAAATGCACAAATATCATAACCTTTCAAAAATATCCAATTATGATTTCTTTTTATCACTTAGCAAACGCCTCTCCTGTTTTCATTATGTTGTGACAGTAAAGTGAAACATCATTTAATATTTAGTGATGAAACAGGCGAGAAACTCTCTCCTCTAACTAAAGAAAATTGAAGAGACAGACTCAGAGAAATATGCTGAAAATGTCAATGCAGCTGCTTGAATATGGCAAAATTGCTTATTTTAAGATTCATCCACATCAAGCAGTTTTTTTTTCCTGGCTGTTTGTGGAGGAGCTTGCATATTCATGGCCTGCATGTTGTGAGAAGCTGTCACTGAGCCTGTTATATAGCTCTGCCTGCCTATCTGCTCAGGACGGCGTTAGAGGCAAAAACACTCCATCAGACGGAACACTGTCCAGCTGACACCGTCAGGCAGTAAACCTGACAGCCAAAGGAGTCTGGCCTGCAAAATGAACTGGACATAATAAAGTACCGACACAGGGGTCACCTTCTGTCACCGCCTCTGTATCCACTCACTTATACACACACATAGAAAAGCACACACACACAACAACAAAAGGACAATGAGCCCCACATCCTATCACTATTAGACACTCATGCACTCTCACACACAGCCTCAGAACATCACAGCATCCTCCCACTTCTCTGCTTTGGCGGGGTTAAATCCAGCAAAACCCCAGCCTTGTATCTGACCTGCCTCCATCTCCGCTGTGAAAAGGCTGGTGGTGCAGGAGGAGCTGGTGAGCACTGGGGTGCCCACTTCTCAGATAAGGGCAACTATGGATTTATGACTTAAACTTGGCTCGTTATGAGGTCAATACAATATTGAAATGCATGGGAATAATTCCTCCTTTGCACGGACAGCTGCCTGCATAAGTCTGAAGGATTAATAAAACAACTTGGTGAGTGTTTCTGCTGCTATGAAAGTTCTCATTGACAGCGTATCCCCTCCACCCCCACCTCCACCTCACCCCCCCGAGGCTGTGAGAAACAGAAAAGGTGTTCAATGGGAGGTTTACCAGCATGGCTAATGCTCAGGTCAGGATTCTTTCATGCTGAATGCTCTGACAGTATTTTATGTGCATATATGTATGCATTTCTGTGCAGTTAGGTATATTTTTGTTTTCCATGTGAAGTCAGTATTGTGTAAGTGGTGTGTGGTGTGTGTGGTATCAATCCAGCTTCCTCCACCCACGCTATACGACTGCTGCGTCCCCCCTCCTCCCAACCTCTGCTGCACAGCCTCTGTACACGGAACGCTTCGGAGAGTCCCCCTGGAATCTCCTGTGTCAGTACATTACCTTATAAGTGGAGGCATTGACTGTGGGGACTCTTTGATACACATTCACATACAGTACAAACACAATTGATCTTCAGCGGAGCATTGAGAGGAGGGCGATGCTGGAGAAAGATCTGCACACGTAGAACAGATCACAGAAGAAGAACTGTGTGTGCAAGAAGGAACAAAACGCTCCTTTGATAAGGATGTGACAAGGAGCAATGTTTCCCAGGAGCCAGCAGCTGAGCACTGAACACTATCAGCAGTCTGGTAAATGCTCTGTGTACCACAGGAAAAATGTAGTATTATGCTATCTGTGCCACTGCCTGTATTAATTATACATTTCTTTTTCTTTTTGCTTGAGCAGATTTTCCCTTTAGGGATTCTAAAATAATGAATCAATCTTTTGACAACATTTGCAGCTCAATTAAAAAGTGTTTATGTCAATCTTCCCCTGTGTGGGCGGTGTTCTACATGTACTCGGCAGCAGTGGTGGGATGTTGTCATCTACCAGCCATGGAGTGTAGACCTGAGGTTGTCATGAAAATACACAGAGGTCAAACTTCAGCGCCGACTTTCCTCTCAAGGCAAAATAAATATTCCATCCAATCCCTGCATTCTTTGGCAAAAGGAATTATTTCTTGTCTCATGTTTAGTCAGAGATAGGGGAAAAACATAAAAACCAAATCAACGAGGGACTAATCGATCCCTCCTCCATTTATATTTAAAATTGTTGAAGAGAGGGGCGTTTGTTAGGTTCCAATAATTACATTCTCTTAGATGTAGATGCGGCTCAGACAGCAGTCAATGATATGTTTGAAATACAAATAAATGAATCTGAGTGGGGGGGTTGTTTTTTTTGCTCTCAGTGAGAAGAGTCTTAATGAGAATGATCACAGATTCCAAGACACTTCAAACAAAGACAGAGAGGCAGCAAAAAAACACACACACACTTTAAAAATATTCTCTTTAAAGAAAAACAAAACAAAGAGAGTGACAGAAAGAAAGATACTGGAATTATAGTGTCTGGCAAAGAAATCCTGAACTGGAGTTTCTCAACATATTTGCTATCTTTTGGGGAAATAGTCATAATTTAATAATTTAAAAAAATGTGTACAAAAAACTGTAAAACCAAAGGAATTTAGAAAATTATGAAAAATAATTAGCAGTAATTTTGACTCTCTCCTCTCACTGCTGCATGCGATGCACACTATATTCTAAATGCTGTCCATATTCAGATGAGTTGTGCATATAAACAAGTGAGCGAGTGAAAAGTCCTTCTTGGTCTATTTAAACCCTCCCCCGCAGGCAACTGTATTTACAAGGAAACGGTTATCATTTAGTCTCTGTTGTGGATCAAAATGTCAAGCTCCACAGAGAATCTGCACAGAGCTGTTAGGGCCAAGAGTGCCGTTTTAGAGCCCCAGGATCTGAGAGGAAAAGATGATTTGCAAATGCCCAAATATGTCTAATTGACCTGAAATATAGCCTGTGTGCAGGAACTGTTTGAAATCAATATGAAAAGTAAAAAGTGTATCCTTAAAGGAACATTTCTGAAGATCACATCATCTATCAGCGCGGCGCTATGAAGTATGCAAGAATTATGAAAACCATCAAGAAGCCATGAGAGATCATGTGAAGTAAAATTACAGTGTTTGCAGCAAATTAAGAGAGTGTGGAAGATCTGCTTTTCACCTTAGAACAGGACAACAGAAGGATGCTGAGAGCAACAGCTGATTATATGAATATTGTGAGAAGTGAGAGCCACTCCTGAGGGAATTCACACGTAATGTATTCCCTCTGTATTTATGTATTGTGTGTGTTTAGTGGGGTAAATCAATAAGCAGTATTCTCAGCCTTGATTGGATTCACAATTAGCTCTTCTAAGGGACTCCCTGACAGTCGGCATGTTGGATTCAGCACAGCCAACCGGCCCGACTGTCTTTCCCTCACATCAACCGAACGTCGACGCCATGCTGCCCAGGTGTCTTGTGGGTAGCAGTGAGGACTTTAAGGAAGTTCCTCCCGAGTGGCAGGTGGGCCGTGACAGCTCCACGATGCTCTTTGACCTGAGAGGAAGGGAAAACAACATCAATGGTAATTCCCCTTCAAACACATTAACTGGGATGAACTGGGTCCCACTGAGCCCCTCTGAGTGGACGCGCATTGATCGCAGAAATCCATGAATAAATTTAGCACTAATTGATTTTTTTTTTCCTCCTCAGAAAATAAATCTCTAATTGTGAGTAGAATGAATTGAGCAGGCTGAGCGGCCACCTTCCTCTTCCTTTTAATCTGCAGGAAATACATTTAGAGGAGATCTTCATCATCACATCTGATCAGGACGCCTGATGTTTTCCTTACAGTCACAAAGTTTGACATTTTGTGATATTTCATTGTGTTCGGACTGCAGGAACAACAAGCCCAGAAATTAACACATTAGGATTGGTTTCGCTGGATTTTATCCACCATTTAATTGCTTTCAGTGGGGATTGAAATAATAGTTGGAGGGGAAACGGTGTCACACATGCATTTCCACACACTCCCAGTAATACGTCATATCAGAAGATTCAAAGAATTAAACATACATTTTACACTGTGTTGAAAAGTGGAAAAAGATGTTGAAAAGGTGTTTTCATGAAAACAAACTGTTTTATTCAGATTGACTGAAGTAAAAATGGTTCAAGATCAGTGAGAATTTCTGAATATTTACAAAGAGTAAAAATATTTTCTGACTGTTTTTGCACAAAAAAAGAACAAAAGGATTTTTTTGACAAATGTAGGATTATAGTGGAACTGTGGTATATTGTACTGTCGTATTTTAGCTTATCTAAGCTACATTTTATTTATTTCACCCGAGGACTGGTGTGATTTCTGAGCAGAGAGAACTTTAGTCATGCTAAAGTTCACTAGAACCAGTCTGGGCCAGTTTCATCAACATTAAGCCTTATTCTGTTTGTCAGATGCTGCAGCACAAATTACATATATTAAGATTTTCCCTTTGTTTTTCAAATGTGTTGCTACAGCTGCAAACCCTGCACAGTAAAATGTCTTTTAATCTGGGATGAATATGAACGTTTGGTGTGTAATAATATATAATAATGATTCATATACATGATAAATATATAACTGCAGCAGATTTTATTGTATATTTCAGGCTGTCCATTGAAACAGTCAGGGTACTTATTCTTCCTAATGATTGAGGAGTCGTGATTTGTGAAGTTGTAGAGTCAGGTATCATACTGCCACCTACTGGTTCAGGCTTTTCTATGAGACGTTCAGGCTGCACTCAAATCAGTCCTTCATGATTAAAAGTATTCAGTCATTTTAGGGAGGGCAACACCTTCTTCAATGGCATGTGTGGAAATTAAATATTATATTTAGTTATACTTCAGATGACATCTGCGTTTACTTCCCTGGGGTTCCCTGGATGAACGTCGTGGCCTGAGCCCTTCAGTATGTAGCTGAAGATGTGGTTATGGTCTATCAAGATTCCCTTCGCTGACAAATCTCAACTGCTCGTTCGTGCAAAGAAGAAAGCGTTCCTGAAATGCTCCCTTTGTTTGATGGATGAGTTGTACATATAATGGCTGGGCATTACCTCTGCAAATAAACCAGACTTGACATTGCCCTGCACTGGAACATCTGGGACGCCCCAGAGACAGGATCAAAGGCCCTGTGTGTCCTTGGACTCTATCTGTGCCAAACACACACAGCCAGCTCAGGAACGACTATCCAGCACATTTCAGTCGTCATCATTTGTATTAGCTGTTTGTTAGTCATCAGCTTTTTATGCTTAATTTGTAACAGTCGTATGATAACAGCAGGGCTGAGTGCGGTGCAGATACACTAAATCTGTTTATGAGCCTCTTATTCCACAATAAAATGAGATCTTTGGTGGAAACGTGAATGTGATGCTGCAGACCAAGAGCTACACTGATTGATCTTTTAACTCTTTTCCAACTGACAAGTCAGAGTGAACAGCATATCGACTCTCATCTGTTACTATGGGAGCTGCGCTGCAACACAATCCACATTACAGAGGATCTGTTTGGAAGATGCCAGCCAACTGCATAACCTTAATTAGTCAAGCTGTATTCAGTCAAGTGATCACAATGCAAGAGAAGCATCTGTCACTTAAATCCAATGATTTCTCAATCTGTCCGCTCAGTGGAATAAATCTATTATTCTGAAGATGCTTTTGTTACTAAATAAAATAAAATCTTGTCTTAGGCTGCCACTAACAATTATTGCCAATTCTAATTAGTCTATAAATAATTTTATTTGTATGATTCATCATTTAATTTAGTCTACAGAATTTTAGAAAGCAGTGGAAAACATCCGTAAATTCTAAAACTTTTTTCCCCACCAACATTCCAAAAACTAAAGTTATTTCAAATATATTCAATATATCGTAATTAAGAAGCTTTAATTTTTACTAGTTAAATACAATTACTTGATGATTAAAATTGATGAAGATGATTTAACAAGTCATTTTATGCTGACTAAATATTAGTTAAAAATAAAATAAAATAAAATAATAATAGTGTGTATTTGCTCAAACATAACATAAGCTCAAAGATAAAATACACAGCAATCTATGAATAAAACAGGAGTAAAACTTAAAACCATGGATGATAAAAACCACAAATAAAACACAAGGATAAAATGTAGAAACAGCAAGAAGATTAAAATAGAGAAATAATCTTATCCACAATAGTCTGATGTGATCGTTTCACTCAAAATGCTAAAAGTATTGTATATTTGGAGCATTATGTTAATTCTGCTGAGGCAGAAAAGGACCAAATGAGGTTTATCTGGGAGGACTTTTTTCACAGGCTCTTGAGTTTCATTGTGTTTGCCATTTCTAAATCTCCCCAAGGCTATGCATCTGCTGCTCTGCAGCGTGCACAACAGGATGTCATTTTTGTGAACTAGCCCTGTTGGAGAGGAGGGAAAATGACGCAATCGTCAGAAAAGTGGTTTGGGTGGTGAAGCTCGGGCCTTACGAGGGCCAGGTTGCAGCGATCGCCTGCACCTCGGCAGATGTGCCTCGGTGTCGCTCCACATCCGCAGCCGAATGAATCATCCAGCAGATGTTTAACGTCAAGGCCAGGCTGTCACGCCAGCCAAGCACACACATGCACACAAACATATGCATACACATTGTACAATTTATTACAACAAGAGGAAGAGCGGCTCCACAAGAGCTCAGGCCAAGACACTGATGTTCACCTTCATGTGACTTTGTCCAAAAATTAGAAAACAGAGATTTCGCTGAATCTAAAGAGAAATGTTTGGGAAAAAAAGATGTTTTTTTCTATAGCTGAACATATTTCAGACTGTCTGTTTGATGTCTGGCTTTTATCATCTGAAAGTAACCCGTCAATAATGAAGGACAAATAAACAAAAGTAAAGATATTTTTAGTGCCTTTAAAACAGCTTTTTTATTTTAGTTTTGTTGCGAATAGGGGGGGGGGGATCTCATGGCAGAATAAGAAAGAAATATTATCTCAACACCAATTTCTACTAAAAAGTAATGTGGCTTCTCCACAGATTTTTATCACGTCTTTGTTTCAGGATGACAAACAACAAAACAGATGTGAACCTTTTTATTGCCACACTATCCTGAAAACACCACGTTTCCAAATGTGAGACTTTACTGACAGGAGAAAAAAATTTATTCAGAAAAAGTAAGGAATTTCATTGTATTGGGGATGGGGGGGGTCTAGAGCAGGTCCTGCACCCACAGACATGACAGACATAAGGTGAGCCATCACTGGAGGATCTGACTGATGCTGTCACAGACACTGTGGGTGTTTTGGGTTTTTTAAGTGTGTCATGGCACCAGGAACACTGAGAGCATCGCTGTGTTAAAGGTAAGGAGCTTTTAAAAAAGAGTTGCTGGATCTTTAAGAACGTTCTTGAGGGCCTCTTTTGGAGAAACCCAGGCAGATAAAAGGAAACACTCGGGTGGATTAAAGTGTTCAGAACGTATCAGCATCAAACCACTGGAGTTTTTGCCCTCTACATTTTTCAAACACAGTCAATAGATCTAAATATTTTACGGTGCCCTGGCCAATTTATTGTTTGATGTTTAAAAACTTGTGTGGAATGAAAGAAAATTCATTAAAGAAGATGATCCCCGAACGAGGCCCTGCGATCAGCTTTGAAAGTCTAGTTTAACTGTGATATTGATCATTCTCTTTCTTCTGTGACAAAGGCCACCAGGGATGCTGGAGGTGTCGGTGGATGAAGGCATGCTGCCAATAACAGCAGACATGTGTGTGCATACACTGTAGGTGAGGCTGGGAATTCCACCACTGACACTGAGAAATCCAATAAGTCAAAAATGACCAAACAAACATCACATTCTTGATTTCTAGCTGGTCAAAGAAGATTCATGTTCATTCTGGTTTAGATGATGCAATGTGAGGGTTTGAATTCATGAAAAGCAACACAAAAGACACATCATACAGATTTATGTGGCCACTGGAAATGAAGTCATTTAAAGTGCGTCTGTTTCATTGAGCATCCTTACATTCATGGACTGTAGGCCTCATTATATGTCCCCTGTCCCGTCACAGTGTAGGGATCTGATCCATTACTGATCCATTGTTCTGTGTAAGATTTAAGAGACTGATTCCAGTTAACAAATCACAAGAAGCAACTTACTGTATTGGGATTTTGTTTGATTTAGTGGATGTTCCCCTTTAGTTGCACAATGCCTCGGGGTAAACTGGTGTAGCTACATATATTTGTTTTCCAGGAGCTCCCAGAAATATTAAAGGAATAAATAATGTGGAGAATAATAATATAGTAAGTCTTTTTAATGCATTAAAATTTACATTACTAAGTAAACTGTGTCTTATGTACTTATTTTTACCTTTTTTAGCTTTTTATGCATATTGTTTTACTTTTGTCCTGATATTTGTTCTTTTGTCCTGAAAGGTGCCCATAAATAAAGTGTAATATCATCATCATCATCATTATTATCATTATTATTATCATTATTATTATTACTTCTCTCTACAAATGATGGTCCAGACTACAAGTTACAGAGAAGAGAGAAAGGAACTGAATTTCACACATGCAGTTTCTACGCAAACTCTTTATGAAAATAACTAAATATTTTAATAGAAATATATGAGCAGAATACTAACAAATATATGAATGCAATAAATAAGAGCAGAAATGCATTTCTATTATTATATTGTCTCTACATAATACAACATATGTCTGTTTTTCAGATTAGGCCCATCAAATCGATCTGTTTTTCTCCACAGCTATGAACTAATTTAAACAACAGATACAAGTCTATTCAAGTCACCCATCAGATGTTTAGGCCAGACAATAATCTGAACTGGACTAAACAGCTGATCTTAATGGATAAATGCTCCTGTAGGTCGATCACTGTGCTCAGCAGCGTCCATCAAAATCCCCTTTTTCTTCTTTTTCTATCTGACAAGAATATCTGTCTCTTATCTATTAAGACGAGTCAACATTCTGCAGCCGAAAGAGCAAATAAAGAAATATGGAATAAATAAACTGAACAGAATTGAAACAGGTCCTAACATTTAAATGCAGGCAGACCTGCAGGCAGACCTCCACTGGTTTCTTCTACATGTAGAAGCTGAATCAAAGAGGTGTTTGAGGCAGGCCAGCATCTCTATCAGCAACATGTCCCACATAAATCAGGTACTTTAAGAACATGAAATATGGCTTATAAACGCTTATAAAAGCTGTATATTATACGCTTCTCTCTATTGTTCCTGTGGAGCATCTCTGAGAAGACGCTGCCTGTAACACACTGTAGCACAGGATTGATGCTTGACTGAAATCTGTCCAGAAAATTTAGGTTGCAAAAATAGAGGCTAGTTTCCAAGGCAACACGTACGCCAGTGGTTTTAGTTCAGTATCAGAAGGAGAGCCTGTTCTTTTCATTGGTACCTTCATAAATATCTCCTTTATTTTATCAGAATCATTTGACAAAGTGAAGTTTGCTTTCAAGATTAATAGAAAAACCACAAACATGTTGTCCCAGTTTAGTTTACTGGTAGTGAACCTGATGCCCTCCCTCCAAAAACACACACACACACACAGACAGACAGACAGACAGACAGACAGACAGACAGACAGACAGACAGACAGACAGACAGACAGACAGACAGACAGACAGACAGACAGACAGACAGACAGACAGACAGACAGACACACACACACACACACACACACATTACTCACACAGACCCGGTTAGATGGAATCTCATCCTTTATCTCTTATCATCACATAAATCACTGTTTTATGTTATTGTCTGTATTTTAATGTATTTTAATATTTACATTTTGTGTCACTTCTTTTTGTTATTATACTCTTTCACCAATAAAAAAAAATCTTATTTAAGTATTTTTAAAAGTGTAAAAAATTAAGTGTGGAGCCCATTTTCACATAAAACTAGTCAAACGTTTGTCATTGGATTATCTTTGTATGTCCTGACTGCAGCAGTGAAAACGTCTATTTCCTGGTGGATAAGTCTCCTCTGAAAAGACACCCAGCAGGAGGGGAGGTGTGATGTTCTCTCTCTTCACTGACTGACATGGCTGATGATTCCATTCTGCTCTCTGGCACGAGGGGAGGCCAGCATGTGGACGTGGCTCGGAGGGGACGGCGTATCGCCCTTCATAGATATTCCATGCGTGGCTTTACCCTGAGCTGCCCTGTCAAGGTCTGCGTATGCCCCTCTAAGGGGGATGAGACAGGGTCATGGATGATACCCGCCTCTGTGCCAGACGTGACAGCACAGCTGGGCCGCTTAATGACAGAGGGGCCTGGTCCGGCACACACCTGCCCATCCTGGATAGGGAGGGCGACCTCACGGGGAGGGAGAGAGGAGCCGCTGCCATGTTGGATGGACAGATGTTCTGGAGAGGAGGCGGCAGAGACAGCAGCTCTACAGGGACCCAACGCTCCTCTCCTCTCCTCCAGTAATTGAAAATCATGTAAAAGGTCAGTTGTGTGATACCGGCTGTGTCCCTCTACACAACTTGTTCCTTTCAGCCAGAACATGACAAAAACAACACTGACTGGATGACAGCTTTTACTGCAATTACCTCCTATTTAGCGATGATGTCCACGTAATGACAATATCTGTAAACATTGTGAGGGAATAAATCTGCATGCTCAGATGTGTGGGCCATCTGGAGGACATGAGCGGAGGTCCCAGAGAGAAGCCTAATCATTGGGTACATTACACAGACACTGTTATGACATTTGGACTCCAAATGATGGAGGACTGGGGGCGGGGGGATCTGTATAACACTAATTCCAAATTCGATCAACATTTGCTGAATAGCAGGGTTTTGTGTAAAGAGTCCACTGTGGTACGGGGGGGGTCAGCGCCTGTCCTGAATCCCAACAGTGATCCTCTTTCTGGGATTCACTCTGATGAGAAGTTCCAAGGTTCTGACCTCCAGAGGATCTGTGGTCGTCTTAAATAGAACCAGCTACACAACTGTCACACAACATCAGCCTCTCTGGGATCAGCACAGACTCCTAGACCTTCACAGACATGAGCAATCAAAACAGACACTGAGGACTCGTCTAACACCAAACAGGGAAACCACTTTTATCACATATTTGAATGCTGACCTTCATGTTCTCGAACCTTAACAACGTGTTGAAGTTGTTTTCATCTGACCTGGTTAAATACCAGCTTAATGGGGATTGGAGAAGGTACAAAAGGTTCAGATGTGACATGTCATCACACATTTATTTCAATAACACAAAAGTCTGAAAAAGTTGTTGCTCCTAATGAGGAACATCTTACGGCTCAGCCACAACATGTGGTTTTAGAGGGAACGCTTTAAAATCTGAACAAAAACAAAGTGCTGTGACTGGAGAACCAGCACAAACAGGAAGGAAACCATATATTCCATAAACTCCCCCAAATGAGAGTGTTATCAATTACACTCGTGTCTGCAGGAAAAACACAATGCAGCTCTTCAAGATTTCTGCTTTGACTGACCGAAGTAACAATGTTACCGCAATCATGATCCAAACCACACACTCCTGGCACGGCACACTGTCACAAATTATGTTTTGATTCTGACCAAATGTAACAGCTTCCTGTCTGGAGCTGTTTTCTCTTACTGTCTGTTTCCTCATCCTGAACCAAAATGCAAACTAAGGGATGGATTTTCACAACACAAAGGACATAAAGTGACACATCAGAAATAATGGATAGAAGCTTTTAGAGGAATGACGATAAAGAAAGTCACTCATTGAACCCACTGAACTGCTTTATCTCTCCATGAAATCAAAACGTCTCTCTAGAAAACACCATTTTTAAAATCACTGGTCCTCTTAATCATATGTGAGTGTGATTGTGTGTTTGTATGCCACTTGTATGTGAGTGTAACTTTGCAGCCACATGTGTGGAACACAGCAGATGCACATTTCAAAGGGAAGACAGCTCCTGGGCTTGCTGAACTTTTCCTTGTTATCAGGAGCTGAGAGTGAAATGGAGAGAATTGATCTTTTGTCTACTGGAAGTGCTCTCCCTTGGGCCGGGCCGCTCGCTTGCTCACTTGCTTGGCTGCCATGCAGAGGGATCTCTCTCTCATCCTACCCCCCACCACCCTCTTCTTCACTCTCTCTCTCTCTCTCTCTGCATGGCGGCTGCCTCTCCTCCAGCTGACACTTGTCCTGCCGTTACTGGGAAAGATGTGCGCCGAGCTGCTGACACCAGGATTGATCTCGCTGCTTTTCCTCATAAGCTCCATATCAAGCTCCTGGAGACTCTGGAGATCGGGCAGAAGGATGGGGATAAGAAGTCGAGTAGGGGGGGAGTGAAAGAGAGAGGAGGGAGGATATTGTCAAATCACATCACCTCTTCAAACTAACAATGTTTGGTGCAGCAAAGAAACAGAGAACACATAGTTGACAGTTTTATTGGTGGTTTTAGAGCGAAGTTCTGCTTTGTTGTTTATCAAAGTTACAACACGACACCAATAACTAGACAAAGGTTTTTGCTAGCAAACATTTTTTCATAAAAGATTGTGCAGAAAAGGATGGTCCCTGCAGAATTCAGGAACCTTTGACAGCGGGAGCAGCGTGAATATGCTATTTTATATGTATAATGTAGGTATTTTATACACAAGTATTATATTATTATCTTTCTATATTTATTCTGTACATGTGTTTTCATTGGGGTGACCTTGACAAAAAGCTTCTTGCTCCAATAATCCTTCCCTGCAAATAAGGGTTTGATGATGATGATGATGATGATGATGATGATGATGTATTTCAGTACCAGCATTATTTCAAAACAGAGGCATAATTCAGTATATAGCTCATGTACAAGTTATATTGTGAACTGGAGCTTTACTAAATAGCCTCAGACTGAGACCCTGTCCTGTCACATATGCTCCAGCCCTCCTCCACTTCACAGACTGATGACGTCAGTAAATGACTGATTAAATGATTTCTGGTTCCAGATCCCTGGTTGTGATGTTGGAGCTTCTTCTGAGATCTGACATTCACAGTAAATTAAAGTCCTTTAGTAAAGCCTGGAGACTATATGTACATTTACTCCAGTACTGTACTTAAGTAGAATTTAAAGGTACTTAAACTTGCCTTGAACATTTCAGTTGTCTGATACTTTATTCTTCTTTATTCTTCCACTCCAATATATTCTGTAGGCAAATATTGTACTTTTTGTTCCACTGCTTTTACTTGAGTAGCTTTAGCTACTAGTTAGCCTACTTTGCAGATTCTATGCTGCATCAGAGCAAACACATCTTTAAATGAATGAATTACATTTGTTTTATCAAAAATCACACAAAAATAAAACTGATAAGCAAACAGATTATCAGTTCAATAATCTCTTGACCTTTAAGTGAATTTAAGGCCACAAAATGACTTTTACTGATTTCATATTTTAAGATTTATACACAAGTGCTATTTGTATGTCTTGTTTAAGTCACACTTAAACAAGACATCATTACTTTTATTACAGAATAATTTTTGGTCACTTTTACCAACTCTGTATTTTGTGAATATAGAACCCATCATATAAACCACCGGAAACACAAAACAGTAAATGCACTATTTTAAAATGGATCTGAAGTAATAATTGTAGTGAAAATAAAAGCAGTAGAGTCATAAATAGAGAGATCAAGCCTTAAACATTCTCATCAAACGATATGTGAACTCATCCAGTAAAGGATGGAGTCTCAGAGGCTCCTGAGGACTTTGTTGTGATTGTAACTCCAGGCATCTGAGTGGATTTGACTGGGGATCTTTACAGTTATTACAGTGTGTTATTGGCATCACGAGGAGAGCAGACCTGGGAGGAAGGGTTAAGGGTGTGTGTGTGTGTGTGTGTGTGTTGGTGATGGTGGTTATAGTGGTGGTGGGGGGGGGGGGGTCTAGCAGCAAACATGATAATTTGCAGGTTAGCCAATTTTAAGAAGCTGGATGGCCTGATACCCTTGGTGTTGCATCGGAGACCAGAGACCTGAGCCGAGCCGGGGGAGGAAGAATCAAGTTTAATAACAAAGGGTTCTAATTGCCCCCCCACAACACTGCACCCCCACGTCAGAAGTGAACTCTAATTACGATGAGAACACGGCGCACTGTCACCCAATATTAAGTTGTTGAAGAGCAGAGCGAGATAATCGATAAACACTTTAGTTGTGAGGGGTGGAGGCGAGGAGCCGAGAGGAGACACAATGAAAAAAGTCAGATGCCCCTTCATTCAGTGGGAACCGGCAGCACCCAAAGCCCTCCTGGCTCATGAGAGCACCGCTGGGATAGTCTAGGAATGATTGCAGAGCAATAATCCTGAGCACCCCACACCCACACACACACACACACACACACACACACACACACACACACACACACATACACACACACACACACACACACGTCCATGTAAGCATACAGCACAATCTAGAGCTCCACCCTCCCCATGGGCTGCCTGAGCACCCGTGCATCTGAGAGGAAAGGTGAACACGGTCACCCTAATTACAGGGGCCCCGGCTCCCTCACACACCAACACACACTCACCAGGCATAACTAAAGACAGGCCAATTAGGGCGAGAGGGAGATAAGGGAAGTTTTATTTGTATACTAATTAAGCCCCTGATGAAATTCAAAAGGGAGGTGGTGAAGGAGGTTGGGGGAGGGAGCGAATGGGTAATTGTGTGTTTGAGAAAAGGTTGCTTTAGGTGCGGTTATCTGAGAAGCACAGCCTTGAGATAGTTGGCCCCTAATCCCTCGCTGAGCCCCAGCACTGCACCGCAAGGTCTCCCCTCATTTTATCTGCTACATATGAAATGACAGCGAGATCATCAGCAGCGCTTATTGTCAGCAAAACATGAAAACGCTGTCAAGCCAAAGACTGTTCTCTTTCAGATGTGTCACCTCATCAGATATTTGGCAATGTGCAAAATACCTGATCAATATCTGAGGCTGAAACTCTTACAACTAAAATCTTACAGCTCCTCAGATTTATCTTAGAGCCCAGGCAGTGATCCACAGAAGGGTTGGGACACAATGTGCTTTTATTCTTCACAACAACAATTCTTAACTTTTCCCTTTTCGAACAGAACATCAAAATAATAAATAAATAAATAAATAAGACTTGAGAAAAGATTGCAGCTGCTACATTTCAAGTCCTACGGGGTCCGTGTGTCTTCGACTTCATTTCAGAAATAGATATCAAAAAAAAGTTTTTAAAATGAGCGTTCTGTTCAGTGTTCCCATAGTGGAATATTCAGTGTTCCCATAGTGGAATATTCAGTGTTCCCATAGTGGAATATTCAGTGTCCCCATAGTGGAATGTTCAGTGTTCTCATAGTAGAATGCTCAGTGTTCTCATAGTAGAATGCTCAGTGTTCTCATAGTAGAATGCTCAGTGTTCTCATAGTAGAATGTTCAGTGTTCTCATAGTAGAATATTCAGTGTTCTCATAGTAGAATGTTCAGTGTTCTCATAGTAGAATGTTCAGTGTTCTCATAGTAGAATGTTCAGTGTTCTCATAGTAGAATGTTCAGTGTTCTCATAGTAGAATGTTCAGTGTTCTCATAGTAGAATATTCAGTGTTCTCATAGTAGAATATTCAGTGTTCCCATAGTAGAATGTTCAGTGTTCTCATAGTAGAATGTTCAGTGTTCTCATAGTAGAATATTCAGTGTTCCCATAGTAGAATGTTCAGTGTTCTCATAGTAGAATGTTCAGTGTTCCCATAGTGGAATATTCAGTGTCCCCATAGTGGAATATTCAGTGTTCCCATAGTAGAATGTTCAGTGTTCTCATAGTAGAATGCTCAGTGTTCTCATAGTAGAATGCTCAGTGTTCTCATAGTAGAATGTTCAGTGTTCCCATAGTGGAATATTCAGTGTCCCCATAGTGGAATATTCAGTGTTCCCATAGTAGAATGTTCAGTGTTCCCATAGTAGAATCTTCAGTGTTCCCATGGTAGAATGTTCAGTGTTCCCATAGTAGAATATTAGGTTTAACCCTCCACTGTTACTTTGTTATATTTCTATATCATTCATCATAAATATTCTAATATATTACATTGTTAAATAACGTGTAAATAAAAAGAGGAGCAGAGTGAAAAGTGGGCAGTTCATCATTAACTTCTGTAAAGATCAACCATTCAGATTACAGGTTATGTTCAGAGACCTCCTGTCACAATAAGCCCCCCCAGCTTTAGCACAGCTGCCTCTTTATTGGCCTTGAAACTCAAAAATTCAAGCTATGTAGATGATTTGACACAGCAGGCGACGTGTTGCTCTTTCCTTCATTCTTCTCTGATTCACCACCAAAGCTTTTCTGCTTTACACTGAATTTACCAACCAGATGAAAATATTAATGATGTAATAATTCAAGCCAAATTCTTAACATGTGCTATGTTATGTGTGATGTTGAGAGATGAAGAGGAATAGGATATGAATCTAATGAATATAAGACACATTTATAAATTCAGTTGTCTATATTTTACACGTGGCTTTTATTGGCGTAAACCTGTGTAAATGTGAAAGTTTTGAGATTCCATCTCAGCTCAGATTAAACTTCAAACAGTGACTGTGTTAAGATATGTGTTAAGATTTCAATATTCCAATTAATTTCCATCAATTGAAAGAAAGCAGGTTGCACTGAAAAAACCTGTAAAGAGGAGAGTGATAACATTTAGCCATGACTATTTGTGCATTGTGTATTCACTTGCCAGAGAGAAGCATTGGGGGAAGATTTGAATAATTCATCCAAGTTAAACCCGTTAAGAAAATCCATGTGGACACGTTTTTTGATGTTAAAGACAGTGTATGATCTCAGGGTGCTTTCAAACTACATCTGTTTTCCCCTGAAGCGACAAAGATCAACTGGCTCCTGTGTTAATTCTGTAGAAGTGTACAGTACAGAGGTCAGCTGTGTGTTTGCAGCAATCAGCCTGAATGAGGTACATCTTTCACTAAATGTACTTCATGAAAAAAACATGGCATGAAGGAGCTTTTGCTGTTAAATTACTTTGATTAATATCCTTCTTTTACCTCAAAAGTTTATCAACTTGACAAGAGTATCAAAAAAAGTTCATTTGAGTTTTGCCACTTCCTGCTTTCTTAATGATTCATATGAAATTAATGTTGTTTACTGATTTCCTACGAACACATCAGTCCAATCTTCATCCATCTGATAGGTTTTCCCTCTTGAATTTCACACATATATTTGGAGGTGATGCAAACTGCAGCAACAGCCACAGGGTCAGAACAGGGTTGAGAGATCTCATAAATCATCAAGAATCTCTCCACTGTGGATTCCAGACAAAGAGCATGTGAGCATTTGAATGAAAGGTAATTCAACACACTGCTTGTCATGGATTGCGAAGAAAAGCTCCTCCAGCTCTCAGAGCCTTTTGGGTTTTGCCAACTGGTCACCTCACTTTTCCAGGCAGAAGGCCGGTCCAAGCCCCCCGATAGTGAGGATGAGAATGGGAGAGGAGGTTTGGTGTACGGAGCCAATGAGGCCGAGGCTCTCCTTTGGGGCCGGACTGTCTCACCCAACCAAGACATCATTGTTTTCTGTCAGGCAGGACCTCTGAAGGCCTAAGGCATCTCCCTAATGCACATTGTGGACATTCCTCTTCCAGTGTGAGCCTCAAACTCTCAAAAAGCCTATGAGCTACAAAGTCCTGCTTGTCAGGCCTGTAGTGAAGCAGTAGAACCAGTCCTTGTTCACATGTGAACCCAACAGGGACTGAAAGATGACAGAGGCAAGACTTGTGACCTCGCAGTGATTCCTTCAGCATTGATTAGCGAGGGGCCACTAAGGAGGGCTCTGGAGAGCTTTCAGCACAAGAGCCAGCGACAAGCGCTGCACAGGAAAACTGCCAGGGAAGCACAATAAAGATAATTAGCAATGAGACCACGATCCCCCCGTAGCCCCACCACCACCACCAGCACCACCACCAGCAGCCCCTATCCCCGGAATATCTCACCCCCTTCATCCTTGAACTGTGCTTAACTCATTGTCTCCATGTAACCATGTTCTGTTCAGTATCTGTCAGACCAATAAGCATCTCACACAGCGTGCTAATGTCTCCAGCTAGTATAGCAGCTCACATGTTTCTGTTCAAGTATTAATACCTGGACATTTTGGGGAAACAGTTGAGATGAGAGGATGGATCCCCCTCTCTTTATCTCTCCACTGTTTAATGTCCAACATCTTTATGTTAATAAAATAAAATAGAATAAATCAAAAATAGAACTTAATGTAACTTACATTTTTATTTATAAGTGCATTTTTCAAACTCTCACACTAGACTAAGGAGCACAGAGTAAGAAGGGCTGTTTGGTATTTAGCAGCCCATTACTGGACTCATGACATCATCCCAGCCCTTCAGCCGTGTTACTTCTGTCGAAAAACAAGGTAGTGTAATTTAGGATGCATTTCAGGGCAATTAAAATTTCTCAGGCACAATTACTTATTCCCCCAGTGGGGATGCCTCAATCAGTCTATGTGTGTAATGGGTTTATGGCCTTGACGCGGCAAGCATGTCCTGCCTATCTGCGTCCTGCACTTCTCAAGGCTGTGGTTATTAATTGTGGCTAAAGTTGATAAATAAAATCACCAGTGCTCTTAATGCTAATTAGTGCTTGAGATAATATTTATGATTTCATAAGCACATATTTCTCCAAAGGCTCAGGCATTGTGCCCCCTATCAATCGGTCATAGGCTGTCTTGGATGTAATCTATCTTTGGGGGGAGAGGAGAGGCCAAAAGAGGGGCCAGAGGAAACACAGGCAGTAAATACTAATAGTACTTAGTGGGTACTTTGGGAGCAGGAGTATTTCAGGCTATTTATTGAGCTGGGCTAAAACAAAGATACGGGTTTTTATGGAGGGAAATATGCCATAAATAAGATTGTCCTTAAAAATGGGAAACATGCAACACAAATAACAAAAACAAGAATAACAAAAACAAGAATAACAAATACAAGAATAACAAAAACAAGAATAACAAATACAAGAATAACAAATACAAGAATAACAAACAAATACAAGAATAATAGACAGGGAGGACTGAATGCTGGGAAAATTAAGAAGAGAGAGTTGATAACTATGGATACGGATGAAACCTGCTGCTGCTGGGCGGGTACATTTTCATGGGAGCTGTAGTTTTCTGTATGTATGTAGTTCTCAGTACCTGGTAGCAACAGCTGCAGGAGCTGTCAGTTTGAATGATGCTTAGCATATTTTTTCTTTGTTAAACATAATTTATTCATTGTTTCCTACTTTGTTCTATAATACTCACCTTTATGTTATTTCACCTCCTGACTGGTTTCATGTCCCTCATTATCATTTCCTCCAACCTTTTCTTTGTTTACTTCTCCTATAGTGGTTTTAGATTTGTGCTTAATTCTTGCCTGTTTTTGGATTTCTGTCATAATGTCATGACTTTAGCTCTTTATTCATTCTAATGTTGCTCCATATCTTATAAATGTAACTTTTTGCCAACACGTTTAGTGAAGCAACATGTAAGACGTCACTGTTGTATTTACAGTCTGTTTGTATCTATAAGCATCATTATTCTGCATTATTATTGCAGGTTTTTTAATTTGATCACATTTGAATTCTTCTACCTCTACAGTTTCACAAATGTGACTTAAAGTTCTTTTGGCTGTTTTGTGTCTTTTCTTCATCATTTTCATCCATTTACTGAGCAGCTTTGTATGATTTGGTCCGTTGTGGCTTCGCAGTACTTTGTAGCCTGCAGTGAACTCCTGAGATGATCTTGACAGCAGTCACTTCCTCTCACTTGCCAAGTGCTCAGGCATTGAGAAGCATTTCAACTACTTTTTTTAACATCACAACATGCTGGTGCCAGTGGCTCGCTGGTTTGACTATTGATCCAAGTCACCACATCAAGGTGAGCATCGGTGCTGCAGAGCTCATTGTGGGACCTCATCCTGAAAGAGAGAGCTGTCCACAGCTGTAGGCGATGCCCGAAAGAGTGGCAAGTGCTGAAACAACTTCAAGAGGGCTAACAGTGCCCTCAGCCCTTTCTAGTCCCTGCTTCAAAGCCAAGAGCTGCCTCTGGCAGTTCACCCCCTCTTCTCTCTCCCTCCCTCCCTCTCTCCCTCTCCATGGTCCTCTGGGGTAGCTGGTCCTATTTTACTCTCCCAGGGCCGTCAATGTCAAAGCATGAGTGAGTCCAGTCAAAGCTAGTCCCCCCTTAAACACACACACACACACACACACACACACACACACACACACACACACACACACACACACACACACACACACACACACACACACACACACACAGGTTGTTTTTTTTTTCTCTCCCTTTAAGTTTGCTCTCTCCCTCTGATGCACAGGTTCCATCTCCTCTGCATGACTGGCCCTTGCTGACAAGTGGAAATCACAGAGATCCTGCTGGCAAAAGGTGGAGAGTGAAGAAGACTTCAGAAACCTGGACCCTACAGCTATCAGTGTCCTGAAATCACCAATGAAGACACCAAGCATATCTCTGTGAAATACTACGAAAACCAGCGAGAGCATGTTCACAAAAAAAAAAATTAAAGGGGGTTAGAAAAGACAGATGGTGACTTTTTTTTAACTTTCTAAGATAAATAAGTGATATAAGAGAGAAGAGAAGGAGCTTCACTTTGCCAAAAGGGACCTTGGGTTTTTGCCCTGTGGGCATGACAACTTTCATTCTCTTCTTCCCGCCGTTCGTATTCCCAGCCGGTTTCCAGACTTATGATTGAGTTTCTCATATTGGAGTTATATCTAGCAGCCAGACTTGTTTATCTGCTGGGGCTGATAACTGTACAGCGTATGAATCAGAAAGCAAGCAGATGGAGGAAGAGAAGAGAAGGGAGATACAAACAGAGCAGACATACATTCTCATCTCCTCCAGTCCTTTCTCATTGATTTAGCATGTCTTCATCAACAGTCTGACCCACGTATGACTTTTTGTCTTTATCTCACGCTGCAGCTTAGACCTCTGTGATGGACTTGACAGGAGCATCTGCCAAGTGTGTGTCAGTCAAAGCAGCTGAAAACTGACTCAACACTGCAGAGGGCATCATTTATGGGAACATATTGGTGCCATATTAAAATATTTTGATACCTTTTATTGTTAAAAAGCTGCATTTTGGTTTTCCTGAGACTCAATAGTTAGACTTAATAATTTGCTGAATATTTTTAGTATAAATCTAATCTTACAGAGAGTTACAGGTTCAATGTAAGAACTCATTACTTTAGTTGAGGGGCTCTGCCAGGTCGGATTAAGATGAAATCACACCAGGTTTTTAGCACAAGGGGTTAACTGAACATCTGAAGCAGTGGGTGACGGAGGGCACCACCCAATTTGGCTCAATTATAACAGAGAATAGAATCTAACTACATCGTCACGACATCTTCTTGACAAGCCTCTGAAGGAGCGGCTGCTGAGTCCAGTTTAAAGGAAAGTAAGACAACAAGACTTAGGGAAGGTTGAGAGATGGGGAGAAAGATGAAGGAGGACTGGGGGGAAAGCGAAAAGAGAGACAGCAAGCAGTGCTTGCTGGACCCTGACTGCGTCGAGGCCTCAATTATTCATGCGGCAGTGCACATGTCAAGAGCCCACAGACAAGCACAACAGCAAAGCAGAGCGCAAATCAAACAACACATCCGTGGGCAATGCCCACAATGCACCTGGAGGAACACACCTCGGCCCATTTCTCTGTTGTCCTCGGATAAACAGAGAACAAGGCTACCTGAGCACTGCCTGATTCTCCTCCAGAGCCACGAGCTGCAGGAATAGTCTTTGTTTGCCCCCCCCCCTTTATTTACCTGCTTCTTCTTTGGGAGACATGTTGGCGCCGGTGGGTTCCATCTTTTCATGGCTCATTAGTCCACCGTTTCATTCACTTTATATCTGTGAACGAGCTGTCAGGCCCTTAGTTTCTCTGTGTTCGTCCCCAACATGCGGCTCTACTCTTACCTGAGTTTATGGACCACTGGGTCACCAGCTACTCTTCTTTTTTCACTCCATGTACACCAGTATTATAATTTATTATATATTGTTCCAGGTTCTAAAAATCATGCAGCACCACAGATTGCAGGTAGTCATTTAAGAAATACTGCAGGGATTTTTGTCTTGACTGTGTTGTGGTGCAGTATGTTGCATGTTTAATTATTTGTGTATAATTGTCATGCTTGCATTGTGCTCTTTTTTGCTGTTTTGTGTGTGGGACAGGTTTATTATGCCATACTTAATCAGAAGTGATATATTATATATATATTCATCCCATTTTCATTTTCTTTTGACACAGAAACTTGTAGCTGGGTTTGACTAGTTTTAAACAAGTGGGTTTAACGAGTTTAACAAGTTAAACGTGACTCCTGTCAGAGTCACGTCTGACAAATAATAAATAAGAAGAACAAAAAATAGCTTTAGTCAAACCATTCCCAAAATATTCAAGCACACATATAAATCAATAATCAAGCATTTCAGCAAAACACAAGCAAATAAACCACAAATCAGCACAACTTTCAATGGTGTATTTACAAGGAAACCAAGCACAGCAATGTGTGTGTGTGTGTGTGTGTGTGTGTGTGTGTGTGTGTGTGTGTGTGTGTGTGTGTGTGTGTGTGTGTGTGTGTGTGTGTGTGTGTGTGTGAATGAATGATTCCAGTCTCAGATCAGTTGCAGTTTTCCCCACTACCCAAAAACAAGCAGAAACAATCAGTCCAATCCAGTGAACACAATCCCACACAAAGTCAACTCATTGATCCGCTCCAGATCCACAGATCCACCCACAAACAAACCAAACCAGGAAATCAGGAAGAAAACAGCAGCGTCTCTCAGCGCAGTTCAATAGCAACACAAATTTATCAACACAATGTAAATCCTGTGTACTCACGGTACCGAGGACCCGTCAGTCAGTCAGTCCGTCAGTCAGTCAGTCAGTCAGTCAAACCGGGTTGCAGCGTCGGCCTTCCTTAAAGTCCATGTCCCGCCGGTGTTTGTCATAGTTCCTCTTATGACGATGCCATGCGGAGACCAGGTTTTTGGATCTTTCAGCTGGGTGATCTTAGTGTAAGCAGGGTGTCTGGAGTTGACTCTCGTGGTGCAGCATCACTTCCAGGGGTCCTCTCAACGTGAAGATTCAGCCCAGCAGACCTCTCCTCCTCCTCGAACCCTGGACAGCCGAGTTAATGGCAAACTGGAATTCTGGGAGATGTTTGTCCCACTGCTTGTGTTGATTCGCCACATAGGATGCGATCGTGGTTTTTAAGGTGTGGTTCCCTCTCAGTAAGGTTGGTGTGGGGGTGATAGGCAGATGTTAACTTGTGGTCCACATTCCAGGTTTGACAAACGGTTTGGAATACCGATGATACAAACTGTGGCCCACGATCGGAGAGGATGAAGTTGGAATACCCCACCGGGTCAAAATGTCTTTGACCAGGATCTGTGAGATGGTTTCCGCAGTGGCGTTTCTGATGGGGAACAGTTCTACCCACTTGGTGTAATGGTCTACAAAAACTAGTAGGCAGACATGATGTTTGGAGTTCTTGGAGAACGGGCCCAAGCATCAACCAGGGGTGTGAACCACAGTTTGCTGGAGTTTTCTGTTTTCAGGTTTGTACCGTTGACATACTGGACAGTCCTGGACATGTTGGCTTACATCCCAGCTCAGCTTCGGCGAGTAGACCAGATGTTGCAGTCTCCGGTAGGTTTTCTACCTCCCCAGATGACCAGAGAGGGGGTCTTGATGGAAATACCCCAGAAGTGGGCAGGTATGTAAATCTGGTAGATGGTCTTGTAGGGGGATGTGACAACACGGTAGATGAGATCATCCATTATGATAGCAGCAACGGCAACACAGGGGTTTTTGGGTCCAGCACAATGACAGCCCCAGTACAGGTCTTATCCTGCAGAAGTAGCTCCAACTCCACCCAACCAAGGGGCATTCTGGGGGCCCCATCCAAGGGGCTCTCCAGTCCATAGGGCGAGTACAGCCTCTGGAGTTTTGACAGTGTTCCACACATGCTCACTGAGAAGAGTACAGGTTGAGCCGGCGTCCACAGTAGCTTGACAGGGCATTTTCCCATCAACCATCTTCTGTCCTCTGGAACAACAGGAGAGCCCCTCAGACTTATCTGCTATCACTGTAGACTGTAGGCTCCGTCTCTGAGTCTGTCTTCTCCAGCTGATCAGCCTTTGGGGCAGCTTGAACTGGGCCTGTCACACCTGCTGACACATTGAAGGTGCGTCTCATCTTTTCCATTCCCTGAGACATGGAATCCATATTTTGCGAAAATTTTGACACATTATCATGCAAATGATCAGCTGACTGTACAACTGGGGTCATGAACTCTGTGATGTCCTTCAAGAAGTTGTTATGGTGTCTTGGAGCTCCACTTTGTGCCCATTTTCTGTCTCCATGAGAGTGAAATATTTCATGCAAAGCTGCTTTCAGTGTTTGCACAGTGTCTGATGCTTCCTCATTCATTTCAGTGGTCCATTCAGAATTGAAGGCAGACGACCGGTAGCTTCGTTCTGAGATGCAACATCCAGTGGAATAAGATGTTGAGACAGATTTCAATCCACACACAAATCCATATCGATCAAACAGTAGTTTGTCCTCATTGTAGACGGATTGGTTTGTCCACAGATTTGTTCCACTTCATGTCAAACAACTGGGTCCAATGAGAAGGAATCCAGTCCAGGGACATCCTCCAACTGATGACTTCTATCCTCGGCTGAGGCCATTTCCACAGACGTAACAAGTTTCTGACTTTTTGTTTGTTTTATTTTGTTTCTTTTGTTGTTTGGCCTTTTTTGTTTTGTTTGTTTTTTGTTTTCCTTTGTCATGACATCCAAATGGTGCAATGATGTCATGGGTTTGGGGTAGAGGTGGGTAAATCCAGGATATTATAGGTGGGAGGCTGAGTGAAGCTGAAGAGGGTGGTGAACATATTCGCTGCAACAGCTGAAACGAGTCAAGGTTTGGATCCAGAGTTTGGGGGGGGCACTTTTTTGTAGCAGGTTTGACTAGTTTTAAACGAGTGGGTCCAGTCAGAGTCACGTCTGACAAATAATGAGACCAAAAAATAGCTTTAGTCAAACCATTCCCAAAATATTCAAGCACACATATAAATCAATAATCAAGCATTTCAGCAAAACACAAGCAAATAAACCACAAATCAGCACAACTTTCAATGGTGTATTTACAAGGAAACCAAGCACAGCAATGTGTGTGTGTGTGTGTGTGTGTGTGTGTGTGTGTGTGTGTGTGTGTGTGTGTGTGTGTGTGAATGAATGAGTCCCACAGTCTCCGCTGAGTCCGTTCCGGTTTTCCCCACAAACCAAAAAACAAGCGGAAACAATCAGTCCAATCCCGTGAACACAATCCCACACAAAGTCAACTCACGATCCGCTCCGGGTTTTACCACAGATCCACACACAAACAAACCAAACCAGGAAACCAAGAAGAAAACAGCAGCAGCGCATTTCAACAGTAACGCTAATTTAACAACACAATGTAAATTCCGTGTACTCACGGTACCGAGGACCCGTCAGTCCGTCAGTCAAACCGGGTTCCAGCGTCGGCCTTTCGTCTCCACCAGACCCACCAGAGAACTGCTGACAGGACAATAATTCATCCAGCGGGTTTTTCCTGTTTTGACTCCTTTTGCCCACCCGGCACCGAACCCGGACCTCAGAACGTCCGACATGTGACTTGTCCTGGTTCAAGCTTCGCGGGCCCGTTGTGAGGTTGTGATTGGATTATTGTGTAATGTGGGCGTGACCTGTGGGAAACATCATGTGATGGGATGTTCTATCAGTATCATTTTACTTTATATTTAATAATAATTAAAACTATTTGAATTCCTGAGCAAGACTTATTTTAATAGTTTTAAACATGAGGATGAAAGTTTGTACCTGATTATTTAGAAATCTTATAAAGTCACAATTATGCTTTTTTTAGCATGTTTGCATCATCTGTCTTCTGCTGTTGGACTATAATTAACTATATATCAGCCAGGAAACTCTTAAAAAGAGATTTTTAATCTTAATAAGGCTTTTCCAGTTTAAAGGTAAGAGTTAAAAAAGGTGTGGGCATCATTTCGCAGGTCTACAATCAATCTAATCAATCAATCAATCAATCAATCAGGCTAATAAATGCATAATTTGACAGCTTTTTATTATTTTGGAAACATGAGAGCTATTCAGTGCCCTCTTTGATCGACTCCCTCCTGCCGCACCTCATCTCTGCTCCAGGCGCACTGCATTCTGGGACATTTGCCCACATCTTTGAGGACAGTGAAGCCACACAGCCTGCAGTTTTTAGCTGCCTCTGTGTGCAGAGCTGAGCTGTTATGCATGATCATGATCATCCTCAGGTTTTTGGTTTTTTTTATAAAATGAAAGAAAAGTCTTTCTAATATTCTTCCCTAGTCACACATGTGACTGTGGAGGACAAAAATAGAAACAACTCTCTATTATAATGTGGGTCAGCACAACACCACCACTAAGTATGACTTATGTCATTAAATTCATTTAATATTTCCATCAGTATGATAAAAACTAAACGTTATGAGACTCATGCAGACCAGCTGTATTACACTGTGTTTGATGGTACAGTGGTATCTGATGATGTGGCCACTGAGCGTGTAGCAGATGTATTTTCATCATCCTTCATTTGTACACTTGTGAGGCGAAGGGATGCAACTTTTCTGTTGTCAAACACATGCAGTTCTCAAAATACGTCTGACAACAGTTTTCTACAATACTTACAGTACGTTATCGGTCCAATCCCTCTGTGTTTGTAACCTGAAATGGATTTCCACTGGCCTGACAGACATGAAATGTGCATGGCACAGGTTTAACCGAGCAGCACAGTGGCTGAGGGAGAAGAAATCACTTTCTTGAGACATCATTTTACCGGTCAGTAAATCCCATTTCTTCCTTCTTAGGTGATGCAGTAATGCAATAATCTAACATGTTTCCTTTGGACCTTCTGCTCAACATCAATTTAGAAGTATTTTCAAGGGAAGGCACAAAGGTTCTGAGGGTAATTCTGATTTTACTGTGAATTTCCCCCCCTTGTTTGCTCAGCCATTCATCATTAATGTATCTTTATGGGTGAAATGGCCTTTAGTTTTTAGAGGGTTAAGCTGCACCATGTAAACCCTCACGTACCAGGGACTGTTCTGTTTCTTCTATATTCGCCTTCATGTTCCTCCTTCAGAGGAAATTACTTACAAAAGCATTGTGTCACTTTGTGTGTGTAATAAAGACACTCCCTCCATTATTCCAGTGTGAAATGTTTGTTTCATAAAGCAGCAAACTTCTGGAACTGATGGAGCGTTTGTATTCGCTGAACAACATCCAGTTGTCACAATAATGTCTGATGGTCATCCTGCTTCACTGTCACAGAGGACACACCTGTGCAAACATTACATTACATACACTACATGTTCAGAAACAGAGGCCTGTATTTGTGTCTCTCTGATGCTGATATTCACTCTTCATTAAACAGCATAGGTCACACTTTGCTTTTACCTGCAGGGTGAAAAATGAGGGGATACAAGTGTGTGGAAATGAAGTCTTTTGTGTAATTTTCTGAAGAATACAAAGCGTAGTTTTTATTTTAGGTCTGTCTTAAAACAATACTCACACTTATGTGGACAGAAAGATGAATTACAGCAACTAGCAGCTGTAATGTTCCTATAATGTGGGTAAATTCTGTTTCCTTTAATGCTGGGTAAGATAGGATAGGGCTGCACAGAGGGCCGGGCCTGTTTATTGATGATTCCTAGCAACCAGCAGAGATATAAGGAAGTCATCTGGCCATGAAATAATGATAATAATTATAGAGTCCATATTCCACTGTATTTAGAAAGAAAACAATTCCTCTTTAAAACAAGCAATATATTTTACCATAACTTCTTTCTGTATGATTCATATTCTACTTCCCTTATTGTCCAATAAAAATAAATATCTAAATACACCTATAAATACAAAAACTTGAAGGTGGGACTGCAGTAAAATCATTAAAATGTGTGGAGCGGTAATTAGCACGGCATCTGTGAACTGCCAGGCTCCAGTTAATCACACCCTCACTAAGGTGGCATTGGCCAGATATAGATGAACACAGACACACACACACAGACACACACACACAGACACAGAAATTTCCCACATCTCTGCAAGCAAGCGAAAAAGCCTCCCTCCACCAAGTAAACACAGTTGGCCATGTTGGTCTGCTGTGTGGACAAAGAGAGGCAGCACAGCGGCGTGCTGCCCTGCGATGTCACCTGTGACTGCTTTATCAGCATCCCATCATTTATGTTGTGTTAATTAGGTCCCTGTGGCTGGCTGGTAGCAGTGGCTGGTCCCATGAAGGGAGAACGGGAGGATGGAGCGAGGAAAGAAAAGGAAGGGGTGGTCACATTAACATGCTCTCAGCAATGGCACCAAACTGAGATACAGGCATGTCATAATTAATGCTGGTGAATTATTAATGCTGCTGTCCTTGGTACGTTTGTGTGTGTGTGTGTGTGTGTGTGTGTGTGTGTGTGTGTGTGTGTGTGTGTGTGTGTGTGTGTGTGTGTGTGTGTGTGTGCGCTCTTGTGATTTTGCATGTTTACCTGCAGCCTCTTGTGATTTTGAGAGTAAAACATTGGCTCTGAGCTGCCCTCCTTCATGTTCCTCAGCCTAGAGGACGAATGTCATCATTTGGAACCTGAAGCAGAAGTCAGCTGCTGTAAGGCCCCAGCTCAGCCGTCCTACCTGCTCATTAGCTCAGGCCGAGGTCAGCAGGTCAGGCAGGGGAGAGCCGCAGTCTGCCGGCACCGTGGTGCACAGGGGCCGACTTCCAGGCAGCCCTGCAGGCCCGCTGCTGTGTTATTAGCTCACGGTCATGCTGCCCAGGGCTGGTGCAGGTCACACACCATGGTCCACTGCAGCTCCAAGGAGGATCCGACACACACTAAAGCATTCAAACACACATACACACACTCTAAGCTGTGAACTGTAGAATACAAAATAGAGTACAAGAGAGTACTTCTGGAGAGGTGCACAGACTCACTGACACATACTGAGCCTACATAAAATGGAAAAGCTGAGTGGTATTAAGATCCGTTTTGACAGAGTAGAATCCCATAAGCAGCCCAGTTGTCTCAGTATGTCAGATATTCCTCTCAGTGCAGATCATTCACTTTCATTACCTTGCTTTAAAATTCAGTCGCACAAGAGATTTAATGTTTTGGTGGAATAAAACAAACACACATATGAACATCCTCCAGAGGTGTTATTATTACTGACAACATGAAATACAGACTAAAGGACCAAGCCTTCATTTTTGAGACCTTATAAATTTTAGTTAAATCCACACATATATGAAAAATAGAAGGTATTTGTCATTCTTCTTGGTATTCTGCTACAGTTTAGAAGAAAATATTGGATGTATTTAAGAATCAGTTCCATCCATCTTTTTCTAGAACCGTTAATCCTTTGCAGACTCGTGGGGGGGATGGAACCCGTCCCAGCTGACACTGAGAGGTGGGGTCCTGCTTTACAAATACAGATTTTACAAACAAAACATGATGAGGTCATAAAATATCAATAAAATACTAACAATTAGCTTCATCCAATCCAACTATGAGTAAAATACTATTTACACAAAGGTACATCAGTAGTAATAAATAAAATAAAATAAATACCATAATTAAAATAAAGCTTTAACAGAATTGGAAAACAATAACTGAGATTAATTTATTGAGAAAATCACACCATTAAAATTGTCCTGGAACTCTGAATCATATGACATCATCTTCACCATCATTTCTCAGTTTTAGATTCTTTGTACTCATGTTGGCTAAAATGTAAGGTTTAAAATGAATGAATGAAGGTTGTTGTTAGTCAGTGGAGAAAAACACAAATTATACTTAAATCTCTAATAAAACCTTAAAAACTGCACAATCTAATGTTCACATTTTCTCATGTTCCTTTGATTTATGTCATTTCATTTGATCTTGTATTTCAGTGTTGCAACACTTGTGATGCATTTAAAAAAAATAAAACCATTTCACATCCAGTCATCTACATAATTTATGTATCTGAAGCAATGAGGGAATAAATATGCCTTTTGAACACACATTACAGAGGCATGGCCTGACAAGTAGCAGTTTTATTTTTCCTTTTACATACCCTATATAGAAAGTAATAAATCTCCCCCTCAAGACATTTAAATTGCTAATCACCATATAGTTTTAATATCATAGAGACAATAAATAATTCAGACAAATGTCCAGTTGGCATAATTCATTAATTCTTGCTCAAATCCCTTTTTATTTCCAATCTGTCCAACCTTGAAACACTTTAATCCAGCGATGCTAAATGAGATAAAATCATAATTATGACAGCAGTGCCGGTTATTTAAACCAGATCAAGGACAGAAAGACTGCAGGGATGGAGGGACGTAATATGGATATCCATGTAGATGGAGGACGAGGAGGAGAGGGCTGTAAATGGGCCAGATCCTCCCAGACCCGCGGCACTTTGTGGAGGGTGTATTTAAACCTGAATGTCTTCATGAACAGAAAACTGACCTTTAAATACCCAGACGAGAAAAGTTTAAATGTAAATTTAGATTTTTAAACACATGATCACTGATAGTGTTGTTGTTTTTTTAAAGCCTCCTCCCTCAGACCTCTCTCTCTGTAAGGCTAAGTTGCCTTTTTTATTTTTATTTTACAGTCACATCAACATTCTTACAATTTGTCTGAACCGCTGGAGCCCAACGCAACCCAACGCAACACTGTTTACCATTTGTGCATTGGAATTTGGCATTGTCCAAGCATTGGAGCGTTTTACATCACTATTGCATCAGTGAGCTTTGAATAAAGAAGTCATGTTTGTCCTCTTTCTTACACGGGTCTTGAGCTACAAGTTAAACAAGAAGTAAGTGAACTAATTGTTCAGAACAAAAACAAAAACCTTGAAATATTTATGACTGTGCTGTCAGGAGTGAAGAGAAAGCTGATACCAGTCCTGAAGACACTGAAGAGGTGTGATGTAGTGTGTGTATGTGTGTGTATGTGTGTGTTGTGCATGGTGGCCAGTAGCTGCCCTCTGTGTTTGTGCAGCAGCAGGCCAAGATGAGCGTTCCTGCATCGTAGCCACAACCATCAGCGGAGCTACATTAGCCCAGCTGCAGCAGCCCAGGAAAACCACTGCAGGAATAACAAGTCCAAGAGGCTGGATAAAAGCAAGACTCTATCCACAAAAGTCAAGAATCAACATGAAGAATGCCAATGTTTGTGCAGAGAGGGAGGAGAGAGAGAGAAAGACATCTTAAAATATACATTTATTCAGAGCCGGTGGAAGATCAAACAGCAAAATTGATCTGCTCTTCCTTCAACCCTTGCTCTGCTCCCTCCCCTCAATTCCCCTCCTCACCAAGTATCGACTTTCCACACGGGCCATCGCCATGACGATTCCACCCTGGCCTGCTGTCACCTCTCCTAAGGGCAGAACCCTGACTATTATGGGATAGGCTTCATTTGACTGCCTTGGGCAAAGATGTGTTTGGAGGAGAGCACAGAGCCCCATTCACCACACTCTCTCTCACCCACACGCATAATCATAAACTTCTGAACTGGGCCTTCTTGTCTTGCCGTAGTTTCTCAGGGGCCTCCTTCAGACCACAAACTACTGTCTAATCAAAAATATGAACTAATGCTACAATTCTCCAGGTTCCTCTTACATGGATCCAACAGGAAATCAGATTACTCGCTGTGACCCATCAAATTTAATTAATCTGTCTGTTGCTTTTAATTGCTTCTTTGCCAACACTGAATGGCAAGGAAATGTGAGGAAAATTCCAAAACGCTAAATTAAATTTGTAGGAAACGACCCAAATTTGTGCCAACTTCCTATTCTGTTGTAACATTTCAATTCAATGACCTGACATTTTCACACATTATTACCAGACAAAGGGAAGAAACAAGGATTAATATCAAGTATTCAAACAGCAACCTAATAGTGAAAATATTCAGGAATAAAATCCGTGTAGACTTATTCAACAAAACAGAGAAAATCTAAATCTATATTTCTTCTACCTTTAAAAATATATATATACAAAATAATATCATGTATTTGGGGGGAACTACTTTCAGACATGGATGTGTATGTACATGTGGGATTGACATGTTACCCAGTACAACAGTGTGGCTCATTAATATGTTAAAAACAAAGTAGGTCTGCTGCACAGAGGAATAAGATGAATAGGACCTCAGCTACACAGTAAACACTTATTGGTAGAATTAATTCATTGTTGGCTTTTGCTTTTTTTGTGTGTTTTTTTTGCAAAACAAAATCTAGAATATGATCAGTGTGTATCCTTTAAAATGAAACACAAACTAGAAGTGACACCTGACATTTATTGGTATGAAAAGGTTATGAAACATTACAGATAAAACCAAGCAAACATTGAAGTGACATGGAAAACAAGTCACATGACTAGATGCACCCATTTCTGAATATACCATGTTTCCAGTATATAATAAAACAGACATATTAAGAAAAAATGAGAGCTGACATATTAAGAATTTAACATAATTGAAAGTTACTTTCATTCAGTGACTGAGCATAAATTACAGACGAGTCCAAATAGAGTTTATTTGCTGCCATAATTGAATATGTGCTGTCGTAGCTGCAGACGCTGGTTTGGTTCAGTGGTGCCGATATGGATGCAAAGGCTCCTGTGGAGGCAGATCTCAAATTGGTCAGAGAGGAGGATCAATACTAGCAGGAACAGATCAGGCATCTGACTGACATGAATTACATTAGAAACTCAGGAACTGATTCTTCATGAAAACAGTCTGAGGGAGGTTTTCCAGGATCGGTTGACTCTTAAATTCATGGACACAGTTTGAGAAACAAAGTTAATGTTTGCATAAAGTCTGTAGAATTTTTTACTGGAGGATTAGAGAATTTTAGAAAATGTATTTGCTGCCATTAAAGTACATGTGTTTGAGTTGTTTTTGACAACTGCATTGAAATAAAACTAGTAGAATCAGGTATGGTTTACCCAGAATCCATAAAAAAAACTGCTTATGCTTAAAATTCCACATTCCCAGTTATAGTAATTTAAAAAAACATATTTGCAGGACGCAATTATTGAATTCAGATGCTTTGATGAAGTCTTGAACTGAAAATGTCACCTATTAAAAATGTATGTATGTATGAAAATGTACTGAAAAGACTCAAAATGATCTCTCAGTATTTTATTATTATATATTACATTATTGCATTCATGCATTCATATGTAAGCATCATTTTACAGAGTTGGTTGAGATGGAGCTAATTTAACACAACATTTAATATTTAAAACTCTATAAAGACACAAGTAATTAAAGCTGAGTTTAAGCATGATTGACATAAAATATCATTTTAATTTAAGCACTGGAAAGAAGAGAATAAGGCCAAAGTACTTTGATATATGAGCCACAGATGTAATAAAAATGTCCGGAGCAGGTCTGTGCTCCAGAACCTTGACCTAAAGCTCCTCCTCTGGCCAGAGCTCATCAACACTGGGTTTCTTTTTTAAATGCTGTCTTCTGGCGATCATGATCTCTGCTTCTCTGCAGTCCGTCATGTTAGGTATCCTCCCCCAGTCTCTGGTGTGATGTGACAGTGTGGAAGTAGGTGACCAGTGGGTGGCCCCCAGGAGAGCCAGCCCGGAGGTCAGCCGGTCACTGTCTCTACGACGGAGCCCTATTGCGGGTCACCTGCTGCCCACTTTCCCCTCGTTATTTATCTCTCCCTGACAGTTAATTCCTCTTCCTGTCAAAGCCCCTCCCCTTCCATCTACCCATTTTTTCTCTGCTATGCTTAGTTTGGCACCAGTCTTCGGATCCTTTTGCCAATACCGGCTACCACGGCCAAGGCCTGCTGAGCCGACCCCTTCGCATCACCCCCGTCTAGGTCACATGACATCCAGCGGGGGATGCGTAACACCAGAGACTGGGCCGTGGGCCCATAAGTGAAGGTCCGCAGCGTGTGAGTTGCTTTGTCCGGCTGTGAGGGCTCCTCTCAGTGGTCCACCAGAGGAGCAATTACTTTCCCAAGTTGGACTTGGAATTGGACTTCTTGCCCCCTCAAGTCTCCCTGGACTGACCAGGAGGCAGCACCCCCCCTTCGTTAGGAGAGCAGCTTATGGACGGGAGGCCTCAAAAACAGACAAGGTGAAGGCCCTCCTCTGGCCGGTGATAAATTGGCTCGCCTCACAGACTGGGCAGTGGGGTGGGGGGTGGAGAATGACACTCAGAGGACATGAAGGGGATGAGGAAGTCACAAATACAGCGCAGGAGCGAAGGGATTTCACAGATAAAAATATCTGCAGCTGAAGGAACAGCCATGCAGTTTGGCCTCTACTTTAGATGCATCAGCTGAGGAGCACACATCAAGGACAGAGCTAAAGTGTAACCAAGTGGTGGGCTTTACCATCAGTGAGGCACATGGTAATCACAGGAAAATAATTGCTCTCATCTTTGCTCCATTGCTTTGACATGATTTTCCCTCAGCCAGTTCTGAGTTTCTGTACCTTCCACCACCTCCCAGTGATCATAGCCAGTATAAAGTGACGTAGTAAGTAGAAAAGGAGCAAAGAGAACATGTAATTAGCAAGTAGTTTCATATAAGTGCACTTTGATTTATAATTCAGCATAGTGAGAACCCCTGCTACCCAGGGCTAGCGCTCCTCTGAATTAGCCCTGCGACTGGGAGAGACTGCAGCGGGGGGGGGGGGAGAACCTGGCTAATTTGTGCTCTGTTTGAGGTGGTTTAAAAGGGAGACGTGAGGTCCATACCTAGACCTGCTATGATAGAACATGGCAGAAAGGTTTAAGCATCATCTGTTTTGTAGGCATCTCTCTCTCTCTGATAAGATGATTATGACCAGCATTGACAATGACTGAATGCCATGAACTTTAGAGAGAAAAGTTTGACATGAATAAATGCAGGAAGAACACAGTGACCTTACATTTATGTGGCAACGTATTCTTAAAGATAATTTTACACTTTTCAAGACAACCTTGGTAATAAATTGATCGTTATTCATCTTTTATAAGCGAAGCTTTTCTACCAGCAGTGGCCTAATTTTTCCTCAGCTCAGCTTGGTTCATACTGGATTCTCTTTGGGCTCCCATGGGTCCAATGATCCCCTGATCATCCTATATTCTGACGCCCTCATAAAGCTAATGTGCTGATTTTACGTTTTCAACCTGCCGTGATCCCCTACAATCCCCTCTGTTCCCTCCGGTTCTGCTTTCACACTCAAGTGAGGATCGGCTGCTGCTTTGATCACAGTCCCCCGTTAAAGGTTTAAAACGTCTCAATTCCTGACGATTGTTGGGGCCTCTGTGGTTTACTTTAAGCATTTCCCTATGCCCCCTGTCCAAATTCACCACTCCTAAATGAGGTACCCTCTCTCCCAGCTTCCCATCCCAGCGCTGCTTTCAAGTTCCCCCGATTGGGTGCCGCAGCTGTAAGCCCTAGATTTTGTCTCCTCCATCTTTGTCAAGCCCATTTGCCAAATACAAAAAAGACCCAATAAGCTAGGTCTTCATTGCTGCTCTCCAAAGTAATCCCCAGATCTCCCACTTGCTCAAAAATCAATGCAAAGGTTGAGATGAGGTGAAACTCACTTCTTAACTCATCGCACTGGGAAGTGATAAAGTCTTAGAATCGCTTTTTTTTTTAATCATTGTGGCTACATGATGAAACTAATTGTCCTATTTCATGCAGCCAACTGCTTCACGAAATGTCCTTTATCAACACACTTAGACAGCAGGAAACAGTCAAAGTTAAGTTAAAGTTAAGCTAAATTGAGAAAAGTGATTTTTTTACACAGAGGCAGAGAAAACATCCAAACAGTTACTGCAGTATTGAGAAGGATCATAAACGCCTCACTGCGGTCTTCTTTCTCACCACCTGTCGAACATCAGTCCACAATTCAGTTGAGCTCCTTAAAAAATATCTGGGTCACTTTGGTTTTTGGATGTTCAACTTTCTTCTCATTTATTTCGGCTCTCTGACATCTCATGCAGTGCAAGTATTGGCTTCTGTGAGCTTGTTTGCTGGAACTGATTCCCACAATTTATAAGGAGAGTTTAGTTAAAGCCATGGAAAATAAACCAGACGTAAAATGGGTAAAAACTGCACAGAGATCATTTCTGTAAAACACTGTATAAACCTGTAATAATTGTTTTGTTTTTTGTAATGTTGACATTTTATTTCTGTTTCTAATCTGGTAAACATGTCATGTCAACATTATGTTTTGAAGTTATGTTTCTGGACACCTGGTTAAAGTATCTTTGAGCTCTGTGTCTGTCTCTGCTCTATCAGTTCATCAGCTGGAGTCACTAACTTCTTCTAACGTCTAATGTCTCGTTGCATTTGATGCTGGGCAGGAAGCATGCAGAGAGTTTATCACATTATTTATTATTATTATCATTTTATTATTATTATTATTATTTATGCCTGTAAAGAATGTTAATGAAAGCAGTCATAATATACCAAAATGATAAAGTTTATAGTGATGGTGAAATCAAAACATCAAAACACTAAAAAGCTTGAAAGAATCAGGTGATAAAACTCTGCTGGGCTACTACTAAGAACCTCATTCATCCATTGTTGAAAGAAAATATTGATCAGAGTAGCTTTGACGGAGCTTTAAACTCTATGATTTGGGTTTAATCCAAATGAAACTGTACGGATATCTTACATATAAGAGCCAGCTGTAGCCTCTCCATCGGTGGGTCTGGCTGCAAAGGAAGTCTGGTGCTGGAACAGCGCTAAATCTGCCAGCTAGCTTTGCTAATGTCAGCCTGATGAAGGCTCCAAACCAGTGGGGTGGGATGTTCCTCTACAACCCTCTGCCCTACGGTCAGCCATCATAATTAATATGTTGTTGTATCAAAGTTGAAGCATTTGCCTCCAGAATGTCCTGTGCCCCGCCCCCTTATTGAAGACCTGACCTCCAAGCAGCTGAAGGTTGCTCTGCAAACTTGGCACGTCCCCGAGTGAAAACATCTGCTTTCCTCACAGGCATGGCTGCCACAGACCCCACGTCTCTGCCGGGTCCCACGGCTCAGAGAGAGAGCCCTTCCCCTGTCCTCACGCACTGACCCCCACATTTATAACCCCCACCCCCACCATGGTGGGGAACCCCTCAAGCCTTGGGCCCAGGCCTGGACCTCTCCATCACCTCACCCTCTCCCTGCCTGCATGTAGCACTGTGCCAGTGTGGTCACTCCACTGCTGAGAGGACTGCTCCTGTCTTGTTATCCCCACATCACAGCCTGTCGAGAGGTGAGGAGGGACGGAGGGGGAGGCAGGATGAGAGGGAGGGAAGGTGTGGAGGGAGAGGGGGAGGAGGAGGCATCTGCGCCGCTCTAAAGAAGCGGTGACTCTTGGAACGCTGACAGAAGCATCTGTCATCCTCTGCCTTCACACCCTCACCTGCTGTCCGAGGGCCTGACTCTCTACCTTCCTCCTTTGCTCCCCACCTCCTCCTCTCCTCACTCCCACTTCTCAGAGCTGTCCTGGTGATTGTGTGAAGCTCTTGGACGCCGCCTTTAGAAAGCCCATAAACTGTACTTTAATAAATCGGAGCCTCAGTGATGCAAAAGTGCAGATTTCTCTTAAATGTGACTATGTTGGTATTATTTGATCTTTTCCTTAGAATGGGCTCTGAACACCATCTATGCAGACGCACATGAGATCGTACTTTGCCAAGTCCTTGCCAAATGAAGCAATATTACTAACAAATATTGCTGTGGCGTTAATGGATGCACTGACCTGTCTTCTGCGACTACTTTATCATGTGGCTCCCCCGTCCATCCCCAACATGCTGAAGGTTTGCCAGCAGTAAGGGGAAAGATGCCAATCCAATGTGTATGACACACACATGAAGAACACACACACGCTCAAGGACACCATCACTCATTCAAGTGCAGAAAAGGTGCCCTTCAGATGAGGCCATAGAGGACAGCGTAAAAAAAACAAATAGATGATTTTGCATAAAAGAAGCTGAAGCAGGAAAAAACTTTGTAAATTGTCACTTATATTAATCAGTAAACTGAAAAATGGCAGATGAGGCTACTTCGAGGAGGTCTGTGTGTGTCTGTGTGTGTGTGTGTGTGTCTGTTGGTGTGTGTGTGTGTGTGTGTGTGTGTGTGTGTGTGTGTGTGTGTGTGTGTGTGTGTGTGTCTGTGTGTGTGTGTGTCTGTGTGTGTGTGTCTGTGTGTGTGTGTCTGTGTGTGTGTGTGTGTGTGTGTGTGTGTGTGTGTGTGTGTGTGTGTGTGTGTGTGTGTGTGCGCACAGAGTTTGCTTAGAATAGTTGCTCAGAATAGAACATGTATCAGATGGATTTTTCACATCGTGTCTTATTTATATAAATTTGAGTCTTTTATAAAATTTCAAATTAATATATTTAAAAATTTACTCTGCTTTGATATTTTAATATCTATACCTTAAATAAAACTACAAATACTTTTACTAAATATTTCAGCATATGTATTTAACATTCTTTTTTTCAGCCCATCATGTTTTGTCTGTAAAATAACTTGTGACTTAATATGTGCTGTAAAAAGGGAACATTTCCTCTAATATGCATGCAGTAGAAGTATGAAATAGCATGAATTTGACATATTCAAGTAAAGAGCATATACTGAACATGTATCTATATCAGCTGATAAACCAGCACATGTCACTATAGCATTGGAGCTCACCTCCCAGTGTGTCTCTGTGCTGCTCAATCTGCTGCTGCAGCTTTTGTCTGCAGCAGAGCTACAACAGATCTATGCTAAAAGCTGCAGAACTTAGTCTCAGCCTTTCTGCTCATACTGTTTTATAACCTATGAGGATGACTGAGCTGTACTTATACTGCGGTCCAAAATTGTGTCGTCTCGTCAGCTGCTCTGCTCATATGATGTAAACATGCCTCAGCTGTTGAGCTTATCTGAAAGACACTCTTGTTATCTAAAAGCTTGTGACTCATGGCCAGGAGGCTGCTGTGCATTCAGGTACTGAGACATTCTGTGAGTAAGAGACTTACATCACAACTTACTTCCTCAGAGTCAATCAGCCTATATGCATAAATGTGTTCTGACTGATCAGTCCTCTGCTCTCAGAGACATGTCTTTACAGTCTTTGCAAACTAATTATCTCACTTGACTGATCTTGGTTGACTCTGTCTCTATTTCAGAACAGAAAATCCACAACAACTTGGTGTCAGAAGTGGGATCAATCACTGGAGTGGATCAGCACCGACTCAGCGCCAAAGGGAGAAACTGTGCACAGTCGGGGTGAGAGTCCCCGTGAACCTCCTCTGGCAAAAAGAGAGGAGAAGAGGGGACTGAAGGGCTGTTCACTTTTTGACCAGACGAACACTAAAGTAGGGAAGTCATTTTTAATGGCGCCGGTCATCTATAATGTAGTTTCTCCCAGCGTGTGACGAAGAAATGCTGAAAAGATGAGAGGCAGGTTAACAAATGAGTGAGGAAGGATAACAGGACTTTGTGGCCCTCAGAGACAGAGTGCTTTGGGATGTTCTGCCAACACCTCATCTGCCATAGTGAAGGATACACACTCACATTCATGTCCACAAGCACACACACTGTCATTTCTCTATAGCTCCATCTCTGGCCTCTGTTACAGCAGGAACCCCACTAAGCTGGCTGGGGTCCAACACCAAGGTCTCTCACCTCACAGGCTGGGCAGGGGGCCTGGTAGCACCTGCGAGTTATTCTTGGGCATGGACCTGGGTTCCACCTTACTTGTCTCCTTTTGTTTCATCCACTTTCCTCTCCTCTCTCCTCCCTTAGCCCCCTCTCTGGGACCCTGTGGCGGATGAGTCTGTCCTTCAACTCTCAGCATCTTCTATTGTCTTTAACAGACACAGAAGAGACGACTTGAATACACGAAACTGTGCTTGTTCGTCTGTGTGCCCATTAATGTTGAGGTCACCTTCATATCTTTCCACCATCTGCACTTTTTTATTACTTCAAGCAACCGGAACCTGGTGCTTTATTTCAGTTCATACTTTTTTTACTAACAGTTGTGAGGAGAAAGTTTTGGATCGTGTTTAGAATTGAAACAATTAGTTGATTGATTAGATGATTGACAAAAAAAGAAAAACTAGCAACTACTTTGAAAATTGATCAATCATTTAATTTATCTGTTTAAATTTCCAGCTTGTCAAGTATGCAGATTTACAGCTTTCTTGTATTTTAAATCACTGAAAATGTAATACTCTTAGGTTATTGGACAGTTTAAACTATTCCAGTAAATTGTTCCAGTAAATTGTCTATTAAATGCCAGTGTAGCATTTAATATTTAGTTCTAGTCCTACGAAAAATTTAAAGTCTTGAAATACAGAGATTAGACTGAATCAGCTGTTAAAAGTCCAAATACCAGATGAGGAATGAGGATGAGTGTTACTGATGAAGATTCACACAGAATACCTTTTTCTTTTCTTTTTTTAAATAAAATAAAAACCAGCAGGTTACATTTCTAATACACGATGCTCTAGACTCTATGGAACAAATACCAAAAACTAGACAGCAATCCATCACTGTTGCCTCCACCTCATGTGTTAGGCCTGATTCTGCCACTAGAGGTCACTAAAATCAGATGAAGTACTGTCTATGATGTCTACACAGTGTGATAAAAAGCTGTTCATACGTTGTCCATGAATTTGTCTATCAATGTCACAGACAGTATATGATAGGCTAATCATGAACGATCTCATAAACAGACATTAAAGTTTAATAAACGTCAGCATTAAGATCCATTTCTTGGACAATGATGTGAGGAATGTTATTAGTCTTTCTGAAATGGACCAACATCATCCCCGCACCACAGATAAACCTACATATTTATTAAAGCTGGATTCTGCCTCAGCATCAGCACCAATAAAGAGAGGAGCAGCTGCAGACCTCCCACTCTGATCCTGTTTTCAAGTGCCAAGAGCATCCGAGATTTACACCCAACCACTAATACACATATGACTAGACTGGGATTTCAGGAGTCACATGTTTTTTAGAAAGGAGATGTTACTGGAGGATTGATCCAACTAGTTTACATGACAACGACGATTAGCATTATTTTCTCTGTTTGCAAATAATATGGGGAAAGCGCATGCGTGGAAGACGACGCCCACTTTTTCCGGAGTCTTGACGATCTTTGTGACAACAAATACTCACTCTTATTAAATACTATTTGACATAGTTATGACTCACACTTTAACTTTGAAAGTATTTATTATTTTTATAAAAGGGTTTTAAAGCTTTTTGATTCTATTGTTTGATGAAAAACAATACATGGGACGATATATCCTTGAAGTGAACTCCCCTGTGCTGGTGAGAAATGGTTCAGCCTGTTGACGTGCTGCGCGGGAGCGGAAAACGTGCATCCGACCTGAGAGGAAAGGAGCGCTGTGTATTCCAGGAAAAAAATAATATTGCTGCGATAACACTGAACTGAAACATCAACACTATTCGGTTCTGATTTATTCGTCTCCAAACAAGAGGTCAGTGAAGCTACATGTTCTCGCCTCGGTAGCATTAAACAGCTACCAGCTAGCTAGCCGGTATCGGTGTGATCAGCTCGTCGGTGTTCGATGTCTGTTTAACACAGGACTGTTTCTATCAGCCTGTCCTGTTTGAATGAACCGTGAATGTTGGTGGTTTTAAGGGGGAGGGGCACTTTTATTCATTCTGTGGGAGATTCTTACCGAATGCAAACAAAAAGTGAAGTTATTTGTTCAATTAATTTCATTTTCCAGCTTCCAGCATGACTCGAGACTGGAAACCTGGTGATCTGATCTTTGCCAAAATGAAGGGCTATCCTCACTGGCCTGCAAGAGTAAGTTTGGGCCTTTATCACAGATAAAGTCAGGAGGAAATATTATTTAAGCATTTAAAATTAAACTCAGTATGCTTCACTTTAAAACAAACACCCATCACGTAAAACAGCAAATAAACCACAGACACACAAACAGTAACTAATAACATATCCAAGAAAAAAAAATAGTGTTTGCTTTTGAATGTGGACACAGTGTTATGAGTTTTTGTGAGTAAATAAATAAATGTTCTCATTTCTCTCAGATCGATGAAGTTCCAGACGGAGCTGTGAAGCTGTCCAATATCAAGTTCCCCATCTTCTTCTTCGGCACTCATGAAACGTTTGTAACTGACCTTAAACTATCTTTATTTCCTTAATGCCTTACATACTGATGCTGTGTGAAGGAGCCTTTAATGTTTCACGTTCACACTGAGAGTGTTGTTAAATCCACTGATGCATGTTCTGCTGCTTCACCTGACATAACGCTGCATTCTTAATTAAATAAAACCTTCCTTTCATTCAAACAGTGCATTTCTTGGCCCCAAAGATATTTTTCCTTACCTGCCCAACAAAGAGAAATATGCCAAGCCCAACAAGAGGAAAGGCTTCAACGAAGGATTGTGGGAAATCGAGAACAACCCAAAAGTTGATCTGACAGCACCCAAGGTAGGTCGAACCCATGTCCAGCTCCTCTGTGTGTGAACCCATGTCCAGCTCCTCTGTGTGTGAACCCATGTCCAGCTCCTCTGTGTGTGAACCCATGTCCTGCTCCTCTGTGCTGGTTTTCCTCTTCTTTGTACATATATTATATTTACATACATTTTATTCTACATAAATCCTTCCTTCCATTCGAAGCCGGTTCCTCCAGAGACTCTTCCTGAAAAAGATTCCGACAGTAACCCCGGAGCAGAAGAGGAAGCAGACGACAAGGGGATCAGATCCAAAGTAAGTTTTTGCTCTTCATGGAAGTCTTCATCAGTTAACACACAGCCTCTCCGCTGCTTTGACCTGCTGCTGGTGTGTTCCTGTGTCCTCAGCTTCTTCCTTCTTTTGCTGTGTTTTCTCTGATCGTTAAAACATTCTTGACTTAAACTGAATTATGTGTCAGTACAGGCAGTAATAAATTAAAAGGCTTTATGCTCAGAGTCGTCTGTGGAACAGAAGGATACTCGCTAACTTTTCTCCCTTTCAAGACTCGTTGACCCCACCACACTGCATCCTATGCTGTGTCTTGGGTGCATTCAGGTTCCAGGAAGTGAGGCTGAGCAGGAGAATGAGGAGGAGGAGGAGGAGGAGGAGGAGGAAGGGTCTCTGATCTGTGAGCAGGGTCCTCAGAACCAGGATGTACGTACTTTGCATGCTGGGATCCCATAAAGCGGTGCAGGTCACCCCATCCCCTCTCCGTAGGGAAGCATGTGACACTGTGGTGATTGTTTGAGTTGGTGGGTTGTTGGTTCTTACGGGCCCTTCAGGAATGTGTGGAGGCGCTGGGTGTTTGATCAGAGCGTCATGTCTGGGTTTGTTAAAGCCACTGAGGTGATGGCTGGTTATCAACAGATGTATTTGAGGAAGCAGGCCCTGTGTGTTGACAGTAAAAATAATTTGAGATGAAATAATATTCTGTAAGCACAGCTGAGAAATAACTGGACATGTTTCCTCTGATTTCCTCTGATAACTTGGGTTTTTCTTTTCCTGCCTTTCTCTGTCCGTATTTTCACCAAACTACTGTTTGCAGTCAGTTCATGTTGTTTCATGTTTGCATGGCTCTCTGTGTGCTTTGGAGGAAGGTAAGCTTTGTCTCAGTTAATGTCTTGATGTATTCTATGATCACACAGAGTCTTTTATCATATATTATGTTAAAGTGGCTCCCTGTTCCTCACTGTGTTCACTGTGCATACCCTAAAAGTAGGTGTGAATACAGACGTGGAACAAAGGATGCATAAAGGAAATGGAGTGAATGTGTAATATCACAGTTGTCCACTAGATGGTGCTATTTAGCCTAACATAGATTGAACCTATGTTGATTTGTCCTCTTGTGTATCTGGCTTTGGTTTTTAGCAGCGGTTGCTCCTATATTATAGAAAATACGGTAAAAGTCAGGCGTGTAGACTGTAATGAAATTAACAACAGGTGTCACATTTTAGGGCTCAGCACAGAAAGAATCCACAGATGTTCCTAAAGCCAAGAGAGGAAGAAAGAAGAAGGTTGGTGGTTTCAATGAATGAGTCTATTTTTTATTGTTTGTATAAAATATTTTAGAATTTGTTATGTTTTTGTTTATTTAAGAGTGATGCTGAGCAAGAGGCTGAAAAAGACAACGCTCCTGCAAGTCCTGCTAGTCCCTCAGGTAAGAAGGAGTCTGTATAAATACTACAGAACACCTTCATCACACTGACATATTGGACTGTAAAACATTGATTCATGGTGTGTCTGCATGTTTTCTCTCTGCTGGATCAGGTGCAGAGGGTCCAAAACGAAGAGGCAGGAAGCCCAAAAGTGAGAAGTTACTTTTGCTTCAGCAGCAGGAGCAGCAAGGCTCAGGAAGTGACATGTAAATATGTTCAAATGGACACTCCACACACACAATGCTGTGTTGCTGGTGCACACACACCTTCAGAGGATTTCATGAGGCTGCTGGGTAGATCTCTGGGGGTCCCACAAAGGAAGTTCAATATATTTTAAAGTTATAAGCATTAAACTGGCAAACTAGGAGATCAAGAGGCTGGATTAGAAATGATTGTCATATTCTTTAGCGTGTGTCTCAACAGACTACTTCTCTCCCGTTTAGAGACCCTGCTGAGTCAGACAGAAAGAGAAAGAGGGCAGCAGAGGACAAGTCCAAGAGTGGAGAGGAGGAGAAGACAAAGAAGGAGGAGGGCAAAGGGAAGGATGCAGAGGTGAAGGAGCCCGAAGCCAAGAAAAAGAAGCAGTCCAAGGATGACACCTCCTCAGGCTCTGACGATGAGGAGGCAGGTGTTCAACTCCACTCAGATATCTTCATCATCGTTAGGATGTGTCGGCGTGAAGCATCATCATCAGAGTGACACGTGCACATGATTTTTTATTTCTTTTATTCTCAGAAAAACAAAGGCAGGAAGAAACAAACCTCAGACAGCGATAAAGACGTGAGGCGGCGGAAAGCAGATGAGTTGAGAGAGTAAGTATTCATGAAATGATGCCTCATAATCCTCCTCTGATTGGTCCAGCAGCTAAACATCCACAACTGTTAGCAATCATATGAAGACAAAAAGAGATTAAAATAGAGGAATTGATTCTATCCTGCAGGTCAAACAAAGATGATGGGAAGAAAAGTGAAGAGAAGACAGGAGTGAAGAAAAAGGGTGAGTGTTGTAGGTTAACATTAGAATGCAGCTGGTGTGTGCAGTGAGTTTAGTGTGTCTGCATGGACATTTCTGCACACGGGGAAAGTGGGGCAGGTTGTGTAATCAGATGATTCCTGATGATCAGTCACAGGGTCCTGAACAAACGCCTCCTTCAGACGAGCCTCTTTAATATCAGTTTTATTTCAGTACAGCTTAATTATCACTAAAAGAGTCACTAATTGTAAGAACAATACGAGAGGCAAAGATCGATATCTCATCTTCAATCACACCTCAACATTAAATCATTTTTATAAGTAAAAAAAAAAAGAGCCCAACATTTATTTTTGAAAGAGAAAAATAGTAAATTTCAAAAAGTTTAATTTTCTCTTTTCCTCAGAAATATCGACCGACCTGAAGCTCCAGAGGCTGCACAGTGAAATCAAGATCTCACTGAAAATTGACAACACTGTAAGTTTATAATATTCTGTCAGATCATAAATAGATCATTTAAGTCTCCAATCACAACTTTGATGATCAGTGTTGGTTCATTTTCATGTGTTGGACTAAAAAAAGTCAACAGAAAATATTTCCTGTTCTGTCCATGAAATGCTGTAAAATCCCATCTGTCCTTGCTTCCATGCCTGCCCCCCCGCTCCCACCTGAGAAGGATGTCAAGAAGTGTTTGGATGCATTAGATGAGATTGGAACCCTTCAAGTCACAACCCAGCACCTGCAGAAACACAGCGAACTTATCGCCACGCTCAAAAAGGTAAATGAATTCCCTCTAAGTCCATGTAGAGTGAGACTGAAACTGAACCACCATCCATCTGTTATCCATTCTCTAGATTCGCAGATTTAAGGCCAGCCAGGACGTCATGGACAAGGCCACCATGCTGTATAACAAGTTTAAGAGCATGTTCCTGGTTGGAGAAGGCGACTGCGTCCTCAGCCAGGTGCTCAACAAGTCTTTAGCTGAACAGCGGCAGCATGAGGAAGCCAAGAAAGGAGCTCTGAAAAGAGTGGAACAGGCCAAGGAAAACAGCTCAGGTACCTTTATTATAGTATCAGTCATCAAAACGCTGTAGACAGGAGGGCATTGGTTTGTTCATTAGAAGCTGATACTGAACAGATTTATTACCTCAAAACAGAAAAAGAAGCTCATGTTCGTTTATGTGTCACATAAAAAATAAGAATCAGTAGTTCTGTTTAAACCAGTTCTGTTTGAAACCAGTTCTGTTTAAACCAGTTCTGTTTGAACCCGTTTCTGTTTAAACCAGTTCTGTTTGAAACCAGTTTCTGTTTAAACCAGTTCTGTTTAAACCCGTTTCTGTTTAAACCAGTTCTGTTTGAAACCAGTTTCTGTTTAAACCAGTTCTGTTTGAACCCGTTTCTGTTTAAACCAGTTCTGTTTGAAACCAGTTTCTGTTTAAACCAGTTCTGTTTAAACCCGTTTCTGTTTAAACCAGTTCTGTTTGAAACCAGTTTCTGTTTAAACCAGTTCTGTTTAAACCCGTTTCTGTTTAAACCAGTTCTGTTTGAAACCAGTTTCTGTTTAAACCAGTTCTGTTTAAACCAGTTTCTGTTTGAACCCGTTTCTGTTTAAACCCGTTTCTGTTTAAACCCGCTTCTTGCTTCAGCTGGACGTTTTGTTCTCTTCATGACGATCATCCAGGAGATGATGATGAATAATGAATCATGCCTCAGCTTCTTGACTCGTCACCTTCTGACTGGAGATCAGATCAGCTGTTGAGACCGGATGATCTCTTTACCTGCCATAGGCTGCTGATCAAACACAATACATACATGATAATGATGATTAACACGTTTACATACACGTGATACATGTACAGGGCGAGTAAAGGAGTTGCAGCAGTTAATGAGGAAACACACGTTTCTCTTTCCTCAGAGTAGCACCAACAACACGGGACTAAAGCAGGAGGTTGTGAGTTCTACAGCTGCTGTCCTGGGAAAGTTTGACGCAAAGTTAAGAGGTTTAAAGGGAACTAATCCAGATAATGGTGTCATTATTCTACAGACATTAAATCAAATCCACCTCTACTTCATACTGACCCACTGAAGCATCATGTCTGTTGCCAGTTCAAACGTCGGCCTGGTGATGAGCTCGCATCATAAGACAGGTCTGCTGGTTTTTACTAAATCCAGTATGACCAACGGGGTCATGTCTGAAAACCCAAGAGGAACAGAGACATTGAAGCTTTCAGTTTCTTCTGTCCTTTGGAGGAGGACCTCATAGGATGTCTGTGGTCGACGTTCTCAGTAGAACCATTATGCTCCGTAATGCTTTCTCCATTCATTCTATCAACTGATGCTCTTACTTTGACCAGAAGCAGCATCTGTGAGAGGGTTGTTTCTGGAGCAAGGCATGTCAAATGAATGGAAAATCGTATTTATCACAGTAAGGTCCGGACCCTGATGTGTGTCATCACATGCTCCTGTGGGTTCTCCTCTCTGCTGTGGTTCAGGGTAGGGCGTGATGAGGTCTATGACTGAGTCTGTGTCTCTTTATGCCGCCTGCAGACAAACTGTCAAACGGTGATCTGAGCCCCGAGGAGAGGAACCAGGAGACGGAGAGAGAGAAGCTACACGAGGACACCTCAGCCGCAGAAAACCCCAGGTACGGTTCTGCACGTGTCCCCCTTCATAGTCCACTATGTAAATCAATAAGTACATATAGGGATTAAATCAGTGAATGCTTTGAAACTGCTTCTATTCCTATTGGTTCACAGTAAAGATGATCATTTAATGCAGTGAATAAACCTCATACAGCATTAATTAGTGTTTTATTTGGGGGCTAGTTTAAGCCATGGATTCAAACATATTTGGTGCTCTAGTGTAGAACCCATGATAGGTCTGTTCCATGGAGGATTAAGACTCGGTCCTGTTTGTTCTCTTTGAATCTAGTGGCCCGAAAGCTCAGGAGGAGTCGACCTGAACGTCCTACATGCTGGAAGAAAAGAGATTTGCTGCTGTTGTCACACCTTTGTCCAAACTGGGATCTAATAATGGTTCCAGTCCCAACGCCCCTCACATAAACTGACTTCATATTTTATTTTTTTACTGTGTGTGATCCTGACCTTTAAGACTCGTTTGTCACATGCTCATGTCTCAGCTGATGAATGCCACTATGGAAAGATTTATAGATCTGTGAATATAGATCCTACAATTGGGTCACATCCTCTTTTTTCCCCTTTTCTTTTCCTGAATCAACACTTTGATCTGAAGTTCTTAGAAGAGCTGTGGTTTAGTTCTGCTTAGGAGCCTCATTACCATGTCTAATGATGTTGGATACTTTTACTTTCAGACACAGAAATGTAAACTTTGCCAAAGTCTCAGCCGTGTTTGTCTGTTTTAAAAGTTGTTTTTAACATAGATGTAAATAAGAGTATTTTTTGTGTCTGTGTGATGACCTGTTTCAGAATACAGTAATAAAGTAGTACATAGATAATAGAACTCCTTTAGTCTTTAATTCTATGTTTACGCTCATATTATAATATCAAACATTACTATTGTGTTTTTCTCTAGTATTGTTCCTTTGATGAAATGTGCTGTCATCTAATGACCTTTGGGTTTTCTTGCCAGGCTGCTGTCAATCAATCCAAAAACAATCTGATGAAACAATTGATCAGAATTGATAGTTTGACTGTTTTTGTTGTTTTCCCCTGTTTTATAGGGAAATATTTACAACTTGAATGATGGTTTTCAGGGTTAGACTGAAGGTCCAAGGTCAGTGATGATCAGCTGAGTAAACGCTGAACTGAAAACAGATTTCTGTGTACTGAGATGTTACATCATCATGTTTATCAGTTATTCAGAAGTTCATTAGCTTTTGTAGGTCAGTTTACCAGAAAACAATAGTCTGTAAAATCACAACAAAGTCTAGAAACACAAAAGTTTATTTTCTGAGAAATGTTTCTCAAATGTAAACATTTCTTTTTGAAATATAAAACATTAAACTGTATTATACAGCATTGAAATCGGCCGTCTGAGCAGTGCTTTAGTTGAAGGCACCACAGTCCACGTACGGATAGGCCAGGAAGTCTCCCAGCTTGTTGCCTTCAGCATCATAGTGCAGCATCCGGAAGCACTTGTCACAGAACAGACACGGGTCACTGGGAGCAAACTGGTCGTTGGTCGTAAACCATCTACACAGAAACGGATGGTTAACTTTTATTTAGCCTGAAAACATCCAGTCTGTTCATGCACTGATTTTACACACCTCCCAATGAAGACGTGACACACGGAGCACTTCTGTGTGGTGACCCGGTGCTTGTGAGTCAGAAGTGGATACAGCTTCTTGTCCAAGCAGTCGTTCTTATGGACCAGTCTGGAACATATGGAGGGAGAGAGATGAGGGCTTGGAGCCCTTCACAGTCTGGTGAGAACAAACCTCCGTCTCACATTCACATCAATAACAGCTGCTTTCATGTGTGGTTACTCTGCTCACGCCACAGATAAGACTTAGACTCATGCACTATTACGCAGTTCCTATTACACTTAAACCAAATCAGCACCAACATCATATGAGCGCAGTCAAACCCCGTCTGACAATGAAACGCTTTGACGGTATTTTACTTACAGTAGTGATATTTTAGTTCTGCCTGAACGGAACTTTCTTTGACATTTAATGTATAGTTTTGTTGTTACTTCAATAAGCTACTTTTTTTTTCATAGTTCTATTTTCTCATCGTCTCTCTCGTTAAAACTCTGGTGACGATCGGTGCTGAGCGATATTTTGTCCCACTATCAGATTCACAATAAAACATAATTGTAATAAGATCTGATAAGATTAAGACATCCTGACAAACAATACATCAGTGAAACATACAGGATTTAAGTGAAAGGTTCATTTGAACTATTCTATTTGACCAAACTGCAGTATTTATTTACTGTGTATTTCTGACAGTGTGTACTACATTCATAAAACACTCATTAGGTCAGCTGAATAGTTTTACAGGGTTTAAAAAAACTGAGTTTAACCTGTTTGAACACTAATGAAGAAGAGCCTTAACCTGATGTCTGTGATGATGATGAGATGTTCACAGTCTCCCTGATGACAGTAGAGGTAAGGAAAGCCCACTTTCACAGTCAGATCCGTGAACCGCGTGTCCTCCATCTTTGCCTGGCTGTAAGGAGGGAAGTTGCGGCTCTTTGCCCATTCAATGGTGGTCCTGCATGTAAACATGGAGGGTTCATCATAAACATGTTCTCTCTAAAGTTCTACATCACAACAACTGAAGTTAATCTAAAGTTTTCAGGGTTAAACACCAATGATTTTAATGGGTCAGAAATCCACCAAAGATGATTTTTTATTTGCTCCTATTTAAATTGTTTTATGAGTCGTTATCGAATACCAATAAAAAGAACATTTAATGGTCATGTTTGAACTCGTCCACCTTTAAACTTTGAAATACACAGTTCAGTTTTCAGCTAACTAAACTGTTTGATTCCTTATGTGGAAGGAAAGATGTGTTTGATCCGTTTTTACTTCCTCCTGAAACGGATGTATGACTTGAAGGAACAACAACAAGAGTCAGTTTCAGTCTGAAATATTTCAGAGTGTGACTGGAGGAAGGTCAACGTTCTGAGCCAAATATTGCTGTTCGTGGTTTCTGCTCTGCTTCTGGTTATTTAAGTCAATGTTAACATTTCGATGAGAAAAGGAATCACAAGGAAATCCTGTGAAATCAAATGTCCCTGTTCGTGTTACTGTCAGTCGTTGGCTGCTAAAAAAAAAAAGTATATATATATTTATATATATATATATATAAATATATATATATTTATATATATATATATATAAATATATATATATATATATATTTATATATATATATATATAAATATATATATATATATTTATATATATATATATATATATATATATTTATATATATATATATATAAATATATATATTTATATATATATATATATAAATATATATATATATTTATATATATATATATATATAAATATATATATATATATTTATTTATATATTTATAAATATATATATATATATTTATATATATATTTATAAATATATATATATATATTTATTTATAAATTTATAAATATATATATATATATTTATATATATAAATATATATATATTTATATATATAAATATATATATATATATTTATATATATATATATATATTTATATATATAAATATATATATATTTATATATATAAATATATATAAATATATATAAATATATTTATAAATAGAAGAACTGGCCTGCCCTGCAGTATAAGCCTGTACACAGTGTCTTATTGAACATTAGACACTGTGTTTAACTGCCTGTAGAAACATACATGCTGATGTCCTGACACTCTGGGAATCGCATGTCGTTGTAGAAAACGCCTTCGAAGAAAAAGAAAGCCGACTTGAAATGATCCTGAAAACAGAAAAACAATCTCAGAGTTTTAAACATTCACAGAATGACTCACCAGATGCTTTAATCACAGTAAATAGACAGAGCCCACATCCTCTGAGGACACACAGTGTGACAAAGTATTCTGCTCACATCTCACACAGAGCAACGGGAGGTTTTTAGATCGACTCTTACTTTGCTGATGAAGTCTGGAGCCATGTCTGGTGTGTTGCTAAACTCTCCACACACTTGCAAGTCGCTGACGCAGCAGATGCCGTCCCTGAACTCTGCCAGGCTGTGGGAGCCCATCATCAGGAGAGTCATGTGGGGCCTGATGTAGTTAAACTGAGGGGGACGAGAGGAAGATCTCAGGGCTGACATTAAGAAGCGTGGAACAGATTTGGAGGCTTCAGGCTCACTTTCTCGATGATAGCTGGGTAGTAGACGTTGATGGTCAGAATGATCTCTCCTTCTGGGATCATGTCAGCCACAGACTCTGGTTTCCTACCAACAGTTAAACGCTCCTAGAAAACACACATATATATAGAGAGATACATGAGAAGTACATGTGTTGAGCACCTCCTCTGTCAAACAGATCAACATGTATTCATAAAGCCACATAACTGTAGGCTACAACACTCTCCTAGCTTGTGATCTTCCTGACAGCATGAGAGTAAACTCTGCACTGAACCCACCAGCTCATCTGCGTAGCGGTCGTGTCGATTCTTGGTGACTTTTAGAGAGGATTTGTAATCTTGTCTCTTTTTTCTTTGTCTGTAAAAAAACAAATGAGAGCATTGAACTCATCCACATGCTGATGTTTTATCTGTGACACCATACAAACACTACAAAGTGCAGCAGAGGCTTACAGGAGTGTTCTGAGTGTTGGATCTGGAGGCACAACGTCTGGATCCGGCTGCTGATCTTCAGGATGGCAACGGAGGGAATCAAGGCTTCAAAAGGGAAAAATGGAAGCAAAGTCATGCAAGTAGTTTGAAAACATGATCCTATGGGGGGGGGGGAAAGAAGCTTTGTTGCAATAGTGAGTCTGCAGAGCTGTGCATTTAAATTCTAAAATAATAGTGTCTGTTACATGCTGTACTTTACTCTGCTAGGCGGTGCATCCTTGTGTTGCCATAAGGCTCTTAATGTAACACAACACATCCTTATTTTCTTACAGATGATTGTGACAAATGAGGTTTGAAATACATGCAGCCTGTTCTGTCTTCATCATGAGGAGGAAACCAGCTGAGACCTGCTGAACAACCCTCAACACCAAAACATCTACACTCTTATCTCACACACTGAGCAACAAACATAAATCTATTCATGTTTATCCTTGTTTAGCAACACTATGCAGACAGAAGTATTGGGACACCTGGCCCTGACACCTACACAATCTTTTAGGACATCTCATTCTAAATTTATAGGCATTAATATGGGGCTGGTCCCGTCTTTGCAGCTTTAACAGCTTCGTCTCCTCTGGGAAGACTTTCTACCAGGTTCTAGACCCTTCATCCAGACCAGAAGAGTATTTGTTAGTCAGACACTGATAGTGGGTGAGAAGGCCTGGCTCCCAGTCTCCGTTCCAGTTCATCCCAAAGGTGTTGGATGGGGTTGAGGTCTGGTCTCTGTGCAGTCCAGTCAAGTTCTTCCACACCAAAACAAGTCTTTATGGACGTTGCTTTGTGCTCTGGGTCACAGTCATGTCGGTGCAGAAAAGGATCTTCCCCAAACTGGTCCCACAAAGTTGGAAGCATAGAATTGTCCAAAATGTCTTTGTATGCTTGGTCCACTCTTCCACGATAGGAAAGGAGTCCACATAGTTCCTCCTGAATCTGAGGTTGGACAATCGGTCGGAGCCTCCTTTACAGCACCCTGGAGTAAAGCTGAGCAGTGTGATTCCCCCTCCGGTCCCCCTTCAAGAGTGGAACCTCCACTCCGGTCTGCCTCTCCACAGCTACCGTCCCCATCCATCCTCCACACGACACGGGACCAAGGCAGCCCAAAGGTGTCCAAAGCCTTCAGCATCTGGGATATGGACGAGCCCCCCCCCCAGTCTTCAGACTCTGGCTCCACTATAGAGGATATGATAGTCAAAAGGCTCCGGATTTGTGTTCCAACCCTCACCTATGGTCAAGAGCTTTGGGTAATGAATAAAAGATCGTGGATACAAGCAGCGGAAATGTGTTTCCTTCATATGGTATATAGGGTGAGGATAGGGTGAGGACAGGGTGAGAATAGGGTGAGGATAGGGTGAGGACAGGGTGAGAATAGGGTGAGGACAGGGTGAGAATAGGGTGAGGACAGGGTGAGAATAGGGTGAGGACAGGGTGAGGATAGGTGAGGATAGGGTGCGGATGGTGAGGACAGGGTGAGGATAGGGTGAGGACAGGGTGAGGACAGGGTGAGGATAGGGTGAGGATAGGGTGAGGATGGTGAGGACAGGGTGAGGATAGGGTGCGGATGGTGAGGATAGGGTGAGGATGGTGAGGACAGGGTGAGGATGGTGAGGACAGGGTGAGGACAGGGTGAGGATGGTGAGGACAGGGTGAGGATGGTGAGGATAGGGTGAGGATGGTGAGAATAGGGTGAGGATAGGGTGCGGATAGGGTGAGGACAGGGTGAGGATAGGGTGAGGATGGTGAGAATAGGGTGAGGATAGGGTGCGGATAGGGTGAGGATGGTGAGGATAGGGTGAGGACAGGGTGAGAATAGGGTGAGGGGCTTGGACATCCGGAGGGAGCTCAGAGTAGCAGCTCATATTAGTGAGGCTGGAACTGTGAAATGTTCTTGCTTAAAGAAGTCATTATAGTTCTATTTTTAAATACCTGAGGGCTGAGAATCGATGCCTAATACCTGTGTGAGTAATGACGTCACTGTTTTATAATAACACGCAGACACTGAGGAAAGGTAAAGACTTTAGAAGAAGAAACATTTTCATGTGAGCTGTTTGAACTGAGAAACCTGTTACCAACCATTTGTTAGTATGTATGTTGGTTCGAGTACCTGCAGATGGATTTCAGGTCTTTCATGGTCGCCGGACTGATCCCCATATCCTGTGCAAAGTTCGCAGTAAACGTGACCTCGTCCTCCTCCCGGTAGGAGAAGCTGCTCGGCTCCAGTCTGTTCAGCCACTCGCGTCTGAAAGAACCGACATGAAACGGTTTAGTGTTTACATCCATGTATTCATAATCTGGGATGTTTGTGTCCGTGTCTGCCGACGTCCTGCTAGCCGCCATGTTTTCCCCTAAGTGCGCTTTGTGCGGAGGATGATGGGTAATGTAGTTTTTAAGTGCTAAAGGTCATTTTGGTTAAAAATGAAAGAAAAATACCTGCATTTGTTTCCATCATTTATTTCAGCCTTTTTAAAAAAAATCCTAATTCTACAAAATGAAATTTTTCTACCGACTAGTTATTAAAATATTTAAAAATATAAGTTAAAAGTCATAAACCACATAATCTACATTAAATGTATGATGAGATATGACGTTTTATTTATTTTTCAGTAAAATATAATAATATTTTATATGGTAATATTTTATTGCAACCATATTTTTTCAAGATTTTTAGTTTTATTGTTGCAAGTTAGCTACAAACTAAACTGAAAGCAGACCTCTTAAATGCCTGCTGGTTTATAGATCGACCTAATGATCATCTCCATCTTCATGTGAGGAGCAGGGACCATAGTAACAGTATTTATCAAACATGTGAATCACATTAAAGAAAAAAACTTCTCAGTCTCATGATCCCAGATTAATCTTGTGATTCCTAGTGATTCTCTAGGTTGGGAATCAATGAACTTGAAAAAGTTACTACATCCAACCAGTTACACAAATTAAATGCTACTTGCACAATTTTGTATATGAGAATAATCAACCAAAGGTGGTATTTCCATTTAAAAAGAAGGCAGCTCCACCAAGGAGGTTAGGTTTCCACACGAGACAAATCATTAAGTTGAAATAGCTTTATTTAAACATGTTTTAAGTCCAGTGTTCTTTAATAAGTCGTGATGTTACAGTTAGTAGCTGCCCCATGGCGGCCAGTGTGTCAAACCTGGTTTGAAAGAAGAAACCATGTCTATGGAAACAAGCCCAACAGAAACAATTCTGCACTGAAAACAAGACTAAAACTGATGAGTTTTGCAGTGCAGTGTTGCACAAGTAAAAGATCCGGGTACTTCCTGAACTACTGGTGATACCTGGAGGACCAGAACCAACACCCTCTTGCTGCACAGCTGTTTCGTGTCATCATCTCATCACCTGCTACCTGCCTCTGCAGCTGCGTCTCGTGACTCGCTCAGTACGCGGTCGACAATGTTGGTTGTAAAGTTTATGAAACGTTCTTCTGAACTCCAACAAGATGATAATATTTAGAAACCAGACCTACATTTAAACTTCAGTCAATAAAACAGTCATTTAAACACACGTCGGTTTATACTTAGTAAATTGGCTGATTGCGCACATAAACTGGTTTCACTCACTCACAGCATCACTGTGTTTGGTTTATAAACTTTAATAGTCTGGGTCTCGGTGAGTTTAGATGGAATCCGGTTCAACATTTCATGAAACGGTTGCTCAAAGTGCAAAAATCTCCGTTCGAGAGGGGTAAATGTCTGTAAAACAGGGGGTAAAAACAGGGGTAAATGTCTGTAAAACAGGGGGTAAAAACAGGGGTAAATGTCTGTAAAACATCGTAATGCGATAAAGATAAGGAGATATTTGTGGGCCGTTCTTGTGGGTCTCGACCCCTCCTCATTACCGTATAAATACAGTGTGGAGACAGACCAGCGTCTGACTCCTGCAACGACAGAAGCTGCTGAAGACCTGACAAGGAAAGACGTCAGTCTCCTTCTCTGCTTCTAATTCCTATTTAAATGGAGACGATGGAAAAATCACTGCAACAGGTCGGTTATGTTTAGAGCAACTTCTATAATAACTAGACGCTGGTTCTGTTTTTTTTATTTCATCATTTAAATGTAAGAAAAGTTTTTTTTTTCCCCCACAAAATCAACTCATGTTTACTGGGGGAAAAAACGATGCTAAAACCCGGTTTGTAAAATGTTTAGCATTTTCCCGATAATACTTTTACTTTACTACGAGTTTTACATGTAGGCCTAATAGAGTATTTTTACATGGTGCGTTGATATTTCCACCTGAGTAACAGAACTGGTGATTTGTGGTGGATCACACTGTGTCATAGCTCTGAGCTCACACAGGTCTGATCTGGACATGTTTATTGGGTTTATTGGGTTATCATCTCTATTTAAACTTATTAAATCACACAAAAAATCAGTTTCACCTTAAAACATAAGACTTTCTTTTCTTTGTTGCCCTCTTTTCAGGTGGATCTAAGCGATTCCAATGAGAATGCAATGTAAGTGAATTAGTCTTTTAATTTAGAGGTTTTAAGGCATGTATCTCAGTAAGTGGAACATAATAGAATCAAATGTTTTCACTCTGAGTCTGCAAAATCTGATTGGATGAAACCTCTAATTTATATTAGCAGCACTGGAAATGGTGCAAGTGAGGAGAGAGTAGCAATGTGATGAAATTCAATATTCATTCAAAATAATCAAGAGACTGATGGGAACTCATTAATGAGAATATATATTACATAATGAGATTATTATTTTGGGATTCTGATGGTCCACCACTGGATAGATGTATGCTTGTTGGGACAAGAAGCCTAAACTTGCCAATCTTTCATTCAGGTCATCTAAAATGGATTTGGAGAGTGCATTGAAGGATTGCTCCACTGCCCTGGAATTATTTCTGACCAACAGGTTTGCCGATGCACTGGATCTCCTAAAACCCTGGTAAGTCACCAACAGGAACATTCTCTGCCTCTCTGTTGACTTACATTACTGTCACACTTGCATAACTGCATTTGTCCCCCTCAGGAAGAGTGAGAGCATGTACCACGCTGTGGGCTACAGCAGCATCCTGGTGATGCAGGCAGGCATGACGTTTGATCCAAAGGACATGGATGATGCCATGACATCGCTGGGCGAATCTCTGCAGACATGCCAAAGGTTTCTACAATGTTAAGATGTTGTTTCAATAATGGGACAGTATGTGAATCATTGATCACCTCATCTTAAAGAGTTGAGACATTGTCTTGCTGAAGCTGTCACCATGTACTGTGTGTTCTTAGATTTCGGAAAAAAACTGGAATAATTGAGACCATCACCAGCCTATGGTATAGAACTGCTGACAACCCCACAGAGGGTAAGTGATGAGCTACAGCAGATATCCTTTTTAAATTCGTTGCTGTTAGTGTACACCACTCATTGCGATTTAATTTAAAAATGCAATTTGCTGCAGCTGAAATTGTAAAATGTCAAGATGCATTACATTTTCAAGAATTCTGAATCGTTCAATCAATATTCAAGTAGCAAAATCTAAACTTAACATTACTCTGTGAGGTTTTTTGTCACCCGTGATGTTCTTGTCAACAGAAGAGATGCATGCAGAGCTGTGCTATGCCGAAGTTCTTCTGCAGAGAGCAGTTCTCACATTCCTGGATGAGAGTATAATTAGCTTCATCAAAGGAGGGATGAGAATCCGAAACAGTTACCAGATTTACAAGTAAGAAAATGAAAGGTGGATTTTGTTGAGGACATAATTCCATAATAAGAAACTGGGTTAATAAAAACTAAATGATCATATTTTAAGTATATTTTAATATATTGTCTCTCCTACCAGGGATTGCCAGGCTTTTGCAAACATGACTAAAGACATGGAGAAGCAGAGGCCCACATATGTTCATTTCAGGGGTGGCGTCAACATGGGCATCGGATCATTTAATCTGGTGAGAGCTACAGGAAGTATTCTTACAGAAGGCCTCGTTCGAAAGCATTTACACCACATCTGATAGCCATGCTGCATGTAGAGGCTTTACATCCATGCATTTCTACTGCAGATATGTTTCTGTGTGACAATGAAGCTCATTGAAAACCAGAGTGAATAAAGTTTTGCTGTAAAGTTGGACGATGATTACCAGAACTTTCCTCTGCCTTTTCGCTACCAGATGCTGTCTCTGTTCCCATCCAGAGTCCTCAGACTGATGGAGTTTTTGGGCTTCTCGGGGGACAGGGTAGGTGTAATCAGTCTATTTACATAGATGGAGCCCATTTCTCTTTTCAATAAAACTCTTTATATATTAATAGACCCTCTGTAGTAAAGTTTATTTCATGTGATAAATAAATGCTAATATGCTTGCAGGAAGTGGGTTTGTCAGAGTTGAGAAAGGGAGCAACCAGTAACAGTCTGCGCTCCATCCTCAGCACCCTGACTCTGCTGATGTTTCACCTCTACGTTACAGTGATTCTAGGTGAGAACAGGACTGCATCTGTCGGGAGTTTAATCCCTCCTTTATTTTAAGTAAAGAGTATTTTCCTGTCTATATTGGAAGTTTAAAGGGTTTGAAAATCCTCGTTTTGCACGGCCATCTGTCTTTATCAGGTATTGGTGAAGGAAACCTCACTGAGGCTGAAGCTTTGCTGGAGCCCTACACTAAAAGGTTCCCAAATGTGAGCAGTGTTTATTTTAATTTTATTTATTTTTCTAATTTTTTGCACCCTTCAGTGAAATGAAATTATTCTGAATTTGTTTGTGTCTTGTCCACAGGGAGCCCTCATGCTTTTCTACACTGCAAGAATTGCTTTGCTCAAAGGAAACTTCTCATTTGTGAGAAATAGTAATCAGCCTATAGCAGCTCAGTGTTTTAAAATACTCTTTTATTGTTGTTGTAAAGGAAAACTGTAACCCTGTTATTCCGTCTCTCTGCAGGCCCAGGAGAAGTTCCTGGCATGTATCGCAGCCCAGCAGGAGTGGCATCAGATTCACCACCTGTGTTACTGGGAGCTGATGTGGGCCTACTCTTTTGAACTGAACTGGAAGGAGGCTTATCGATATGCTGACCTGCTCAGCAAAGAGAGCAAGTGGTCACAGGTAGCCTGTTCTCCCTTTTCCCTGATGTAAAAACACTCATGTATTTTTTTTTTACCTCTTCAGACGAGCTGATTGCTCTTCTCTTGCAGGCTGTCTATGTGTTCCAGAAAGCTGCCATCTTGAGCATGCTACCAGAGGAAGAAGTGACTGCACTGGGAGAAAATGTGGTAGAATTATTCAGGTGTGTGCGATAGCATCACTATTAGTGCACACAATTTGGTTGCAAGTTCTGAAGTCATTTTACAGTAAGTGTGAAACCTGTGGTTTGCAGGAAGGTGGATGGCCTCAGACTGAGGATTGCTGGGAAATCGATTCCAACAGAGAAGTTTGCAGCAAAGAAGGCTCAGCGATACTTTTCTTCTAACCCTGTGAAGCTAGTTGTCCCTGCTTTGGTAAGGATGCTGCCGACTTTCAATAAATCATCGTTATCAAAGCAGTTCTCCTTTTGAAATAACTATAATTACTCGTTTTCTCTTCCAAAGGAAATGATGTATGTATGGAATGGTTTCACAGTAGTCGGCAAAAGACCTGAGCTGACTCAAAGCATCTTGGCCACATTAGAGAAAGCAGAGGAGAAGCTGGGAGATGATCCAAGTGAGAGGAACCGCAGAACTGTTCCTGACAAATATACACATTCTTTTCTCTTAGTACATGAAATAACATTTTATTTAATGTGCAGACCCATCGGATTATCACCTGGATGACCAGTGTGTTGTCCAGATGCTGAAGGGCCTGTGTCTAAGACAGTTGGGGCGTCTGGTCCAGGCTGAGCTCTGCTTCAATCATGTCATTGCCAGGTTAGTCTTAAAGATCACTGCAACACAGCATCAACTATTTTCCACACAGTAATAGAATCAATGTTTCTGAAACTGATATAAAATTCATCTTGTGCTCATTCTTTGGAATGAAAGCATCAGTCTGGGTTTTTAACATTATTTAGTGGTCAGTAACTTTCCTACAGTAAGTTTCTAATCTAGAAGAAATAGTGGTGATGTTTCAACACTTTAACAAACTGAATGGTTGGTTAAAAATGGTTAAGGCTCAACCCTCCCATATTTATAGTTGTGAAAGTCATAGATATTGGCTTCGATTTGAATTTTCTGTTAGTTTTAATGGTAAACATCAGAATTGGATGAATCCAGACTTTACAGACTGAACTGAAATTTATAAAGAAGCCATGGTTGCAAATAAACTGAAGCATAGTCAGAAAAGTATTATGTGACATTTAACTACTTTACAAAGAAATTATTTATGAATCCTCCTGAATACAAATTGTATCTGAACAGACTCCATAAAGTTGTTGTATAAATCTGACACTTTGGTCTTTATATTCATACAATGTCATTGAATGTGGAAAATACTGACCTGATAAAAGAGAAACTAAACGTAATCACATGTCAGAATATATTTTAAGTGACAAACTGTGAATTTGATCTATGTATCTATATATCTATATGTCTATGTATCTATGTATCTATATATCTATATATCTATATATCTATGTGTCTATATATCTATGTATACCTTAGTATGATTCATAATATACGTAGATTCAGCCTCTTAGTGTGAAGTGGAGACTTGGAGTTGATGCACCACAGATATTAGATCTGGTCATTGTAATTGTTCATTTGAATCCCATTGAAAAGACTTGCAGGTGTGACTTTAATTGTACCTTATTTTTGTGCAGTGAAAATGATATAAAGTACGACAACTACCTGGTGCCGTTCACCATGTTTGAGTTGGGCCTGTTGCACAAGCAGAAAGGTGACATCAAGATGGCCACCACTGTGATAGAAAATGCCAAGTAAGTGTTTTTAGTCCAACTAACCTAAGGTTACATTTAGTTCCACATTGATATTTTTTTAATGGATGTTGTCTTGCTTTAATGTCAAAGCAGAAATGTATGAACTGCCACCATAACGAAATGACACAAAGAGCTAATAAGTGATCTTATTTGTAGGACGAACTACAAAGATTACAACATGGAGTCAAGGCTTCACTTCCGCATCCATGCAGCCCTCAACACCATGAGCTCCTCTTCAGTCAAACATGCCCCTTCTCGTACATCTGCTTAAAGAGACCACATGGCAGAAAACATGACAAGCTTCTGGACTCTGTTTCTGCCCCCCAGTCTGTCTGTATGAGCATCTCGCTGTCAGCCTCTTCATCATGGTATCCATCCACACTTTATTAGAATGGTAGAGAGCTGTGAGCTGGAACACTGTGTACTTCTGTAATGAATCTGAGATGACTTTTCATTTTAAGCAGAGACAGTGAAGTACTCTCTGCTGGTGACTTCAGGAATTGCTTGAAGAGGACTTGGTTTTTTACATTGAATTTCACATCTGCTTGTCAGAACCATGACAATGAAAAACTAAAGGCTTTTGGAATCTTGTGAATGAAAATCATTATTCAGATGAAGCACAAAGAAGTGCTGGGGTCAAGAAGGCTAAACTTAATTTAACACCAAGCCTCCCCATAAAGTAATATTCAGTTTAAGACTATTTCACTGGTCCTGTGTGTCTTCATTGATGTGATTGAACATGTTTCTATACAATGATTTATGTTATGTCTATACAATGACAACATGTACAGCAAGGTGTTTGATCACTGACCATAAAAAACAACCTTTGATCAAATTAAAGACTATTTCTACAAATAAATAATACATGCATTAATTGTCTTGAGGTCTGCAGTGTCACTGATAAGTTCTCACTCTCTGGTTGAGGGTCTGCACTTTGTTGAAATTGCAGTGAATTTAGTTTGGATAAGAACCTGAACTGTTCTTAGGGGCGTGTTTTCTAAATTATCTGGATAAATCCTGGAGGAAATATTTTTGCATCAGTCCATGTTAGATTGTTGAGGAATCCAGGTTGGACTCAGCACAGTTATAGATAATTAATAAATAATTAATGCAACACCTGTAACACTGACTGATAAATATGGACCTACCATAAATATTAGATTGGTTCTGAAGCAATAATACATGGCTATATAATATAACTATATATTGTTACTTTCAGAGGAAGATTTCACACAACAAATAAGCTTTAAAAATAAATGTATTCTTAAATATTAAACCAGTGGTTCTCTTTATGTTGACATGTGACCCCTTTAAAAACCAGTGTCTTGTTCGGGCTTCATGTCATGCTCCATTTTTCTCGCTGTTCCACCAAAAATGTATTTCCTCTCTAAACTTTTCAACTTTTCCTAAGATTTCAAGTGAATACAAATGTATTCAGTGCAATTTAGTTTTTTTTTCTATTAATCTTCTTTTCCATTATTTGGAGGGAGCCTGTCCCTTATAAAAATGGACCAAACACTCTACCTTTATACAAACATATTAAAACTAGTTGTTCCTAGAGCAACAAAAACAACAGAATTCTACTCAGTGTATTATCACACAAGCGCTCATATACTACTTACTATAACTTTTGATACTCTGTACCTGTTAATGTTTATGTTAAATATAATTTGGAATAAATTCATGCACTTAAAGGAGGGTAAAGGATTTATGGAATCTTCCACCAATGGCCCTTAATACGCGTTTTTTTCTATTTATTTAAATCATACACAGTAACAACTATAGGCCGACAGTATATGAACGACAACAAAAGGAAAACTCTTAACTAGCGGATTTTCGTATGCGAGCTGTCAGAGTCAGGGACCACGTGTAGTTTGAGATGATCAGCTGACTCTGCTGAGGGAGGAAGAGGAATGAAGATGGAAGGGAACAGGGACGAAGCAGAAAAATGTATAAATATAGCGACGAAAGCCCTCGAAGCCGGAGATAAAGAGAAAGCATTGAAGTTTCTTAACAAAGCAGAGAAGCTGTATCCAACTGACAGAGCCAGAGGTGAGGCCGTGTGTGTTTAGCCGCTCAGGGCTAATTTAGCCAAGTGTTAATGTTAGCTAGCATCTGGCGTTTGTTAACATCACTAACTGTGTAATATCATAGCGGGTATTGGATAACGAGTACAACTATTTCTATTATAGCTAACATTGGTCAAGAATTAAATGACTTAAAGATAGGAAGTTACGTAACACACATTCGTGTTAACGTTGGCTAAGTCGTGGGCCTAGCGTTGTCTTAGCTAACCTAGCTAGCTAGCTCGTAAGACAACGCTTCGCTGGAGTGGATTTCTCAATAAATCAGTTCTGTCAATAATTGTTAGCTATCAGTGAAGCATTAAAATGTTCCAGAAGAACGAAAACTGGTAGAAGTCGGCTAACCGTGAAACGTCAAGCCATCAATCAGTCACTTAATGCTTCCTGTCACTCTTGAAGATGATCTGACTTTAACATAATTTCTGTTAGCTGTGTTTTTTCTGTCACTTTAAGTAGAGTTTGGCCTGCGTTATCAGAGCCACTGTATAAAGGCTGTGCAGGGACTGTGATGAGTGCATAACCGGCGCGTGGAGCCTGGAGATCCGTGTAACTTGGTGTTTGTTGAGGCTATCGTTAGCTTCGTCCTTCCTAATCCAATATTTAAATGCCTCGAGAGCCTCAAAGCATTGGCTGGTTCAGGAGACGCGACTGTCTGCGTGATGATTGTGAACAGAGGTTAAATGAGGACGGACTGAAGTATTTTGTGAGAAATGTAAAATAACATAGATGAACTTGCAGTTTGTTGACCACCAGCTTCTCATGGTTAAAGTTTAACCTGTCAGATGAAATATTGCCGACTGTGGAAGCGTTTGTGCTGCATTATAGAAAGTTTAAATATTAATAATAAACCCCAGGAAACATTATCTGTAACATTCTGTCCCTGCAACAATGTAACATTTTCTGTCTCTGCAACAATGTAACATTTTCTGTCTCTGCAACAATGTAACATTTTCTGTCTCACACTCTGTCCCAGTATAATCCACTGTTTTGAAATGTTATAGAGCTTTTTTTCACTTAGGGCTTGTGGCATCGGCATTCCCAGAGGATATACTCCAACGTTAATGCTTTTCGTTTTTAGTGTATTACTGAAGGAAGTTGTTTAAAGCTTCTAAGATGCTTAGGTTAATCATTATAATTTGATTTATATTTGACTGTATTTTTTCTCTTCCTCAGCTTTGTTGGATGCATTGACAAAGAATGGCAGCTCAACATCAAATGGTGCGTATCGTAGGAGACCAGCAGAAAGCTCAGAGAGCACTGGTGCCCAGCCTGAACGGGAACACCAGGAGTCTGGAGGAGGTGACTCTGCTAAAGGCTTCACCAAAGAGCAGGTGGAAGGTGTACAAAGGTGAGCATTCAATCATTCACCATGTTGTCCCTTTCATTCTGGGTTTCTTTTTCCACTTGTTCCTATCATTCATTTGTACCATTTCAGTTTGTTATTTTAGTGCTTCTCTATGATTGGTCTATTCCAGCAGCTGTTTCTCATACTTGATTAGAACTTTGATTTTTGGCTGCAAACTTCCTCACACACTTCTGTTACCATGGGAACCTCTTCACCATGGTGTCCTGCTCATCAGAACACAGTGAGAGGTATTTAGAGGTGTGGATAAATAGCAGCTAATCACTACATGCTCCAGTTTTACACTATGAGATTGGACTACAGAGAGAGAGGCAGACAGATCCACATCATACGCCTCTAATTAGATCAGATGACAATAAGGTTCATAGAAATAGGATAAACATGCTGTTAAAAGTGTATATTATAAATTATACTTTCGCCTTTGGGGAGGCTTCTTCTAAGAATGTATTAAAAGTTGTGCACTATATATTTACAATTACATTTTTTGCCGTGTGATCTCATCAGTAGTTTTACCCCAGTCCTGATTTAATGATGGGTATCCTGGGCAATAACTCTTTATCTACTTTTAGTAAATCATGATGATTTGATCATATCAGTAGTGCTTCATAAAAGTAGCTGCTTATTGTAATTTTTTGTTTTACACGTGTATAGAGTTTTTCTGATGTTTGTATAAGTGTGGAACTTGGATCATTTAATTATTTAGGGTTTAGTTATTCTATATGTGGTATTTCAGGCATTTATGAATTTGTTATATACAGTACATCAAATGATATCTGAATATAGTAATATTCATTTTGTATTATTGATTTCAACCATATAGCCCAGTTCTAATGACTGGATGGAATCTGCATCACAGGCTAGTGTTTATGTCAATCTGCTTCCTGTCATTTCAGTGCTTGAGTCGTGATTCGTCTGAAAGAAAACACTGACGTTACATAGAGACCCCTGTTTTTTTCTTTGAATAATATCAAGTAGGGTCATTACATTTTAGCTCACAATAAATTGTCATACAAATAGACAATTTAATATTTTTATTCTGTTCAATTTACCCCAACATTATAGTTTGTCTAATCACAGTTTAATCAAAATCTGAAGGTAATTACCTCAAGAGTTAAACAGTTGGTGGAGTTAAAGGCTAATTTAATTCTCCACTTATACTAGAATAAATGCAACCAGATAACGTTAGGTTATATATCAAGTGTTGGAAATAAAATATCCTAAATACAGTTAACATAGACTTCAATCTGTTAAATGCATTAGTAAAACATACATGTGACAAATGGCTTTTCTAAAAGCGTGGTCCTGTCTGAGTACAGAAACGTCAGATTAGTAAACTGTAAAATGTAAAGATCAGTAAAGCTTCAACTCATTTTCTGAGGAATGTGCTTGACTGGCATTTGTGTCACTAAGACCAGGACCATGAACATATTACTCATCAGTCAGCTGCTTCGCTCTGTGTTCTCTTTCAGAATAAAGCGGTGTAAGGACTACTATGAGGTGCTGGGTGTCAGTAAAGAAGTCAATGAAGATGATCTTAAGAAAGCCTACAGGAAACTGGCTCTCAAGTTCCATCCAGACAAAAATCATGCACCGGGGGCAACGGAGGCCTTTAAAAGTAACTTTATCATGATTCTATTCTGAGCTTTTCATCCCCCGACATTAAATGATGAGGAAATATGTCATCACCACATAACATATGATGTACAAATACTGTATGTAATGCTATGAGGATATCAGCATCGTATTGTAGAAAAAACATTTGTGTCTATAGCTTTACCCTTCTTTGTGCCCTCCTTCAGAGATTGGTAATGCATATGCAGTGCTGAGCAACCCAGAAAAAAGACGGCAGTACGACCTGACAGGAGGGGAGGAGCCGAGCAGCCCGGGTCACTCACACGGGGGAGGCTTCGACTTCCACAGGGGCTTCGAGGCTGACATCACTCCTGAAGACCTCTTCAACATGTTCTTTGGAGGTGGCTTCCCCTCCTGTAAGTGAGGCCCTGTGTACTTACTAATACATTTACCTCATAACTCTACATGTACTTACACTGTTGTGATGTCCTACAGTATGGATCAGTTTATTAGTCAACAATCTTTTAATTTAGATCAGAATGGAAACTGTTATCTTGGCTTTTTGTTGAATCTTGAGATTCACAGACTTCTTTTTTTCACTTTGCACAATTGACTTTTATGGGTTGAGTCAATGTTGGAGAAAGTACTTAGTCATCAGATGCACTTGAATGTGTCTCTATGCTGAAAATGAGTTCAAGTAAGACCAATAAATTGTTTAATGTAGGAAGGTTCTGATATCAGTTGTCTTTCTCAGTAGCTGAAACAGTCAATACTGTTTAAAAAAAAAAAAAATGAACAGCTGATACTACTGAACTCGTAGATGTTATGGATATTAACTACTTGTGCAGTAAAAAAACTTAGGTTACATACATGTGTACAGGATGCTGCTGGGAAGTAACAAGTAATTCTCACTCTCTAAGAACCAACCAGTATTTTATTTGGTATCAACACTGGTATCAGAACAAACCCAGTTTGTAATTATGATGATTCTCTACGTGATATACATGGAACAGCATGAACCTGTAGTTTTGAATACTTGTCTTTGTGAGTAGGTGTAATTGGTGACTTTCCATAACTGTGATTTTCACCTTTTATAACATTTTGTGTACAGCGAGCACACACACATTCAACAACGGCAGGACGAGCTACAGCCATCAGACAGACTACCGACAAGAGAGAACAGAAGACAGAGGAGATGTATGTGATGGGTTCTGATTTAGTATTTATTAAGTATAATCAACATTTTATTTGCACAAATGTACATTAGAATCTATAGAAGCTGCTCTGACTACAGATGTAACTATACTAACTGCACCACGTCTGTCTCCAGGGTGGTTTCTCCATGTTTATCCAGCTGATGCCCATCCTGGTCCTGATTTTAGTGTCAATACTGAGCCAGGTGATGGTGTCCCCTCCACCCTACAGCCTCTATTCTAGACCGTAAGTACAGACACACACAGGCACCTTTTTATACAGTGTTCCTGCAATTAGTGCTGCAACTACAGCATCTTTATTTACATATAACAAATCCACGGCAGCGTAGCACCACTCCAGTGTGTGAGCTTTGATAGCATGCCAGCATCCCACAAGCAAAACAGGTGTGGCGTGTAACACAGCTGTGTTGGCGTGTAGTGTAGCTTTTACATGCAAACATGTCAAAAACAACTCTATACCTTCCCTGTCACATGGCGGGTGATGTCCTCTGCTCAGAGGGAAAGGAGCTTCAGGACGATTGTGATTTATTTTCTTATTATTGTAGTTAGCTGCTAACTGCTACTAGCTGCTTTTTAAAACTCCAGGTTGTGGGTAGCACACATTATGCATTGTCAGAAGGCCACACCCACATCTTGTCCTACCATGTCACCAGCTATCACCAGCTATCACCAGCATGCTCCACTCATAGAAACATCGATTGGCCTCTGATTCGCCTCAGAACAACAGTGACCCCCCATTAGGCTTTTTGATACTGAACTGAAGTTTGTGCTTCCTCCATCTCTCCCAGGTCTACAGGGCAGACCGTAAAACGGCAGACAGAAAACCTGCGTGTCGACTACTATGTCACCAGAGATTTCAAGTCGGAGTTTAAAGGCTCAGCGCTGCAGCAGATTGAGAAAAATGTAGAGGAAGACTACATATCTAATGTCCGAAATAACTGTTGGAAGGAGAGACAGACAAGTGAGTAAGCAGGGCTGTAAGACTCCGAATGAGGTCACAGAATCAGATTCTCTGCTCTGCACTTTTTGTCCTGACTCTTGTTTCAGCAGCCATGTTTTTCTGCTTGTCTCATTTAGAAACAGACCTGCAATATGCCGCTAAGGTGTACAGGGATGACCGCATGCGCAAGAAGGCAGAACTTATGACCATGGATAACTGCAGGGAGCTGGACAGACTAAATAACCTATTCAGAGGCGGATGAGTCGGACGCTTTTAGACAATGTGTATGAATAGATGTTCATGTTCATGTTTTTTAAAGAGTCTTTACACTAGGAGCAAAAAAAACTTGCTGAAATAATTTAGCTCTATTGTTCAAGATTTAAAATGTCCCTCATATCCACAGTCCTGTCCTTCCTTACTCCAGCCTGAGACCAGGAGCCACCGTGTTACGTCTTTATGAACCAATCTCTCTCAAAGTCACTCTGCTTCTCTTCTGTTTTCCTGAAAACGAGGAGGATAAGGACACCTGATTGTAAAGACATGGTCTTCGAGCTGTAAGAACCCTGAGGTCTTTCTGCAGAGTCTCGGTCCGAAGATCAGCAAACGGCTTTCAGCACTGACGTGAATATAAGATGAGACTTTGTAGGTCCGTCTTGAGTCGCTTTCCTACAGCCAAATCCATGAAGAACACAGGATGAAGAAATGGAGATGAAATGAAACGAAGCTCCTTTTAGCTTCCTGCTCATATCCCAGTGTGGGTGAAGATCACGGATTGGGAAGAAACCTGTGATTTTTGCTACTAGAGAACATTTTATGTTGTCCGCTTCAAAAAGTGAATTTGATTGGGACTAAACATAGAAGGACATTGAAACTGTTGTTCATAAATGGTTGTACATTTTCATTTTTGAATGTTTGAAGTTTATGCAGTTATTTAAGAATCTATAGAGGAAACAAAGGTTTTCTTCAGTGCTCGCCTAATCATTTAAATAAAGTAAAATTACTATACACTGGATGTATTTGTGTCACTGTTTCAGATGTCAAAGGGTCGTTTTACCAGGTTGGACAGAAAGAAACCCATTGTGGCAGCCTGGTTGTGTTTAATGTGGAGAGAGTTCATTATTCCAGGTGTTTTGTGTTAGAACTGATTGCTCTCTCCCTCATATATGGGGGGCGCTGCCTTAGTCTGCCTGCAAAGGCGGGTTGTTTGCTGTAGTCGACCGAGGGGCGAGTCTGGGACTGACACTGGAAAGAGTTTTATTATTCTAGTATTTATTAGTGAGGTTAAAGCTGTGGTTTGTGTCAAGTTTATTTTGTTATAATAAAAACCCTGTTCAAGCATCGACATCGTGTCTCACTGAGGGAACCTAGAGACTTGACTCCTACAGTTTACCCACTTTTTCACAGCTACTAGAATGAGGTCATGCAAATAGTTTTGGTTTTATCATTTCTGCTGCCATCCCTGTACAGTGAAGGCACCATTTCTTTGGTAAAAATTAGTTCCTGTGAAGACGGTAAAGTCTGGATTATCCTAAATAACCAAGGAAACTTGATTTTATTCTATGCTTTCGTAAGGTGTCCTTAAGTGTCTTGAAAGGCGCCCATAAATAAGATGTATTATTATTACTATTATTAAGACTCAGATTTTAAGCTTGAAATTTTCCGTGCGCACGAGAAAGTAGCTACAGGTGTTCATTATAAGGTCATTAGCTGCTTGAAAGTTTTTCTGCCCATGTCCCTTTAGACGCTCCGTAAAATCGCGTTGCGCTGAAGTTGTTTTTTGTTTTTTTAAATAGAACTTTATTCTATAATCATAAGCAATACAAATATTTAAACCAATACATAATACATATATGAACAATACATATATAAAGGAAATAAAAGGATAAATAAAGAAAAAACAAATAAACATAAAAATTAATATAAGCAAATAAATAAAATGCAAAACACAGAAACATGCCAGGGGCGCTGAAGTTGGTTTTGTTCACTGACGTTGCAATTTGTGACATCACGTCCATTGGTTTATAAAGAGTCACATGACAACGTCAAACCCGGAAACGATATCCACAGCTTGCCACAGGAGGAAGGCTTGTACCTTCCCCATGTCTGCTGAGATGAAAACAACCAGTAACGAAAGTTGAGATGCCATCAGGACGTTTTGAGGACATCTAAGCCTGCATTAAACCAGTGTGTTGAAACGCTGGTGTCTCCGTGTTTACAGGACTATGCAGAGCAGCATCTGCCTCTTGCTGCTGGGTTACTTCTGTGGACGTCTCCCTGGTGTGTCTGCCTGCCAACGTGAACCAGAGACTCCAGACTGGAGGATGACTCTGAAAACCATCCGTAACGGAATACACAAGATCGACACGTACCTGAACGCAGCACTGGACTTGTTCGGTGGCGATGACGGCCTGTGTCATTTTAAGTGTAGTGATGGTGAGCTAATTGTCCAACACACGTGTAACCAGTATCCTTAATGGGACTGTGTATCATACATGTTGGCTCAGTGACGCACCTTAACATGACGGGTATTATTCATACATGAGCTTCACTTTGCTATATTAAGTCCAAATTAAATCTCTAACGTGGCAGATAAATAAGAGACGAGCTTATTGAATGTTCAGTTTCTTAAACAGCCGGAAGTCAGAAGTTATCAGCCAGACATTATCATCTGTACTTATGTGACTATCTCTGATGGAGGGATAAGGACTGTACCAGACCTACAAACGTCTTCACCTTTGCTCCTCTGCAGGTTATAAGCCGATGCCTCGTCCCGGCTACAAGCGTCCACCACCCAATGGATGTGGATCCCCACTGTTTGGATTTCAGGTAGTGTGATGAGTATAATATAAAGTCTGAAAAACTAGGCAAACATTCAGAAGCGTATCCTTCAGACATGTGTGCACCATCTCCTGCACAGCTCAGTGGAACACTGTGGGGTTAAAGACACAACCATGGAGAGGCTGGGAGGAGGAGGTGGATCAGGAGGAGGAGGAGGAGGAGGTGGATCAGGATGCATCGTCCTCTTCTCCATCACTGCCTCCAGATAATCCAGCTCCAGCTGAGCTGACCTTCCTAACTAGGCCCCCCCATCACTATCACAAAGATGGCACTTTTTGTGTATGTTGAGCACAAATCTATTTAACCAAATATAAGGGATCCTTATCAAAAATGTTGTTTTATGTTATGTGCAACATCAAGAAAACATGCTGGACAATCTGTCGTTATCTGAGTCGATGCTGGGCTTCGGTAAAGAATTACAAAATATACTAAATGCTTAACATGAAACATCCTTTATTTGACTCATTTTCACACAACAAACATCACTTTGTCATCAATGTCAATTCAAAATATATTATGGAGTGACAAACCTCTCTTTTCCAGTTTGACATTGGCATCCCGTCTATGACCAAATGCTGTAACAAACACGACCGCTGCTACGACACCTGCGGCAGTGAGAAGCACGACTGTGACGAGCAGTTCCAGGACTGTCTGGAGACCATCTGCAGGAATGTGCAAAGGACTCTGGGAATGACCCAGAGTGTCCAAGGTAAGGGCCTGAGCCACTGTGTTCCAATAAAAGACGTAGAACCAGAGCAGGTATCAGAATCAGATCCTGATCCTGATCCATGATTATAGATGAACGGTTCCAAGCTCTGTTTGGGAACGTATTTACACACACGGTGACGCTGCCATTTGACGTTTGCAAAATTTACATTTGCATCTTGTAAAATGAACAAATCTATTTCTGCTGTACTTAAATGATAAATAGGAAAGTTACAGAGCATGCTTTTGGGCACACATGTCATCAGATATGCAAACAGTTGTAAAACACAATAAGACCAGCAGAGGGCAAGGTGGAGCTTATTTTCAAATGCTGACAGTCTGGATGCTGTAATCTATTAAATAAATGCTGTGATCAATAGTGTAATAATAATATAATATGTATTAACCTGCTTTTAATCCATGTTTCCCCTGTTGTGTGTTGCTCATGATCTTCTTTGTCTCCTTTGCAGCTTGTGAGTCAGCAATGACTCTGCTGTTTGATGCTGTGATGCACTTGGGATGTAAGCCATACCTGGACAGTCAGAGAGAGTCGTGTGTGTGTCAGTATGAAGTGAAGAAGGAACTGTAACCTCAGGATCAAGGCCTACAAACAGACGGATTTTTTTTCCAGCCTTGTAGATTTTCTCTGGGTTAGAGCTTCTTTGACCGGCGCTGACTTGTGTCCAAAGTTAAACATCTGTTTGACTGCGAATGTGAAAATATTTAGTATTTAGAGGAGAGAATTAGTGTCTTTCCTGTACAGTTAATTATTTCTATTTTGATGATAGTGTGTGATGTTTGTCCAGTGATGACATGGGAACAGGGGGTTCAGGGTGTGGTTGTTTTGGTCACACAACATTTTATAGGTTCCTAATATTCAAATAATTTCCTGAGATGTTTTGTGCTAAAGAAAAACAATGTAATTAGGCACAGTTCATATTCAGTTGTTAACCAAGAGTTTTTATATAGTTTGTATCTGGACAGCTCACCTTTCAAACGTGAAATCTGTCCATATGGAAACATACAATTTAACATCTCTGAAGAATAATGTTTCCTATAATGAATTATGATGAATTAATATTGACCTGTTTGTGAATGGAGCTGTTATTTGAATAAAGTTTGTGACGATTCACTGGAAAGCAGCAACTTCTTTAAACTCAGCACAAACAAACTAGGTTGTCTTTATTATTTTATTCTTCTTCTCCATGAACACAGAATCAGTTCCATCTGTCCATCATGTTTAGTTTCCATGAACTTATGTTCATTCTGTAGTGGAATTTGTCACAGATGGTTTCCAGCCATAAGTCAAAAACTGTTCAATATTTCTTCATGAATCTTTATTTAGCATTTAAGTATTTTATTTGTTTTCTTTTGGAAATTCAACTTTTTCTCAGATATACAATTTTCTGACTGTTTTTCTTTAAGTAGTCACATGTTTTAAAGTGAAGAGTATGTATTTCCATCTGTGGGGTGAATTTGTGGAAGAGTCTGGATATGGAGTTAAAACCAATTACAAATATAAATCAGTTTAAAAAGACGTAGAAAAATAACATCTTTAAAAGGTGTATGGATGATGAAGGGTTGTGTTAATGGTTGGTTTCACTTATGTTTTGACACTGGGTGAATATTTTGGGTTGTAAATATATTGTGGATACTTGTTTATACAAATTTGATATGATTTAATGATTCAATTTAATTTTGAACATTGTCTTTGTATAAGTTTTCCTTATTTATGTTTTATTTTTTATTTTCCATGTTTGAAATAAATACATTTCATTCATTCATTATTCATTCAATGAAATACACCCATGGTGGAGGACTAACTACTTTTCTAGCACCAAATTTTTATATTTCTTTCCAGAAAACTTTGAAGAAGTTATTTTGAGATAATGGAACATAAAATTAAAATTGACATTCACACATGTGACAAGTTTACAATGTTTAACAAATCATGTATTTAAAGTAGATTTTATCGGAGTCCAAAACTCACTTTATCCGTTAATGATTTATTGAATCCCACCTTAAATGTTTTATGAGTCGCTGTTTCAATATGGCTAACACGGAAGTCCTGGCTGTGCTGACCTTTAACTGACAAATGTAACAACCAATAGTGTTTTCCGGTTTTCACACTGAGCCAATAAATTTGAGGGGGAGGGGCTAAACTCAGACTCATCTCATTGACAACGAAAGTCGTGTCAGTCGGACTGAACTGAACGTATCAACATGTCTAACTCTACAGAGGACGTTTGTGAAGGTAACAACTTATTAGTTTTGCATTTAAAGTAGACATAATTATGAATGTATGGTTTATTAATTTAGAAAAATACATGTAAATACTTTAAATTGATGTAAGCTCAGAATCATCAGTAGAGTTGTTTACAATGGTTTCCTGCCTTCTTGCAGGACTGAGTCGGTTTCTGTCTGTTTTCTCTATCGATCTCTTCATTGTCATTAAACTGTTGACAGTGTCAGGACTTCATTTCTCTTTGTCTCACCTTCCCAGGAAATGTTGCTCAAGACAGCGAAACAGCCACAGACAGGCCGGGTGAGCGCTTTTCATTTAAATCTACGTTTATATTTTTTTAATGAAAGCTTACGACTGTGCGAATTTTCACACATGAGAAGTGAAGAGGTTTGCATTTACCAAAGGTAATGTGAAACAGGGTAAAGTCATAAAGAAAGGTCAGTTTGTGACCAGTAAACTTAAATAGATAAGATATTAATCATAGACTAAACCTGCCTTGATATCATCGTGGAGACGGGATGCGATTTTCTTATATTGCCTCCCACGTTTAGTCACACAACTCAAATATACATGTAGTTTCCTCATGATAAGCACTCATTAAACGTTTATTATGCCCACTGTGCTAAAACAGTGTCATAAATGCTTCTTTAACCCCATGCGCCTTTCATAACATATATATATATATATATATATAACATATAACATATATATATATAACATATAACATATATATATATATATATATATATATATATATATATATAATGTTCAGTTTTTGTTGAAGCTGTTTTCATTTTGTTTGCAGGTTGTTTTTGTGGTGTTGTTGTGTTGTATTGTGTTATACTGAGAGGTGTGTTTTAACATTGTGTCCACATATATGCATTAATCAGTTAATTTATATCAATGAGTTCCAAATAAAAAGACAATTAGAAACACATCTCTATAATGATAACATTAAATCTGCTCCTCTTTCAAACACCTCTAAAAGAAACTGAGCATTCATTGCACAAAAATACCAACTGAGTGTATAAACACAAAAGTCCACACGACCTGAGATATGTGATTATGTACCTTCCAGGTAGTCAAACACCCCCGAGCCGCTGCTGTTATCACATGAACTCTAACAGTGTTTCTATAGGGTGGAGTTTGGAGGTGTCACTTTTGTTCTTTCAGCAGCCTTTGCCATCTTTCTCCACCTGTCACACAGCTATTGAGACTCTAAGCTGATGGAACAATAAGCTGCTTGACCCCATAGCAGCAGCAGTGGAGCTTTTCATGCACCTGTAGTTGTAAAAAGCCTGAAAAGCTCAACGCTCCTGTGTATTTTTGGGAACTTGAGTCATACGTTCAGAGTATTTTTGATGTTTAAAAAGCTATAGAACCTTTTTTTTCAATGCCTTAATGCTTAGTGATCATATTCTACATCACTGCATGGTTTATTTATGTTCATGTTGTTTTCTACAGCATGCATGGAGAACCTAACAGAGACGGACTCGTTCATCAGAAGGTAACCTGCTCCTTGTTGTTTGTGTGGACTGGAGATTCTCACGGACTCCATCTAAAACGGTCTGCGCTCTTTTGTCACCATGAAACAGCCTTATAGCTCTGGATCCTGCAGAGGAGTACAAGACGGACAACAAACGACGAGGCCTCGCACTCATCTTCAACCAGGAGCGATTCTTCTGGCGCATGGGGTTAAACGACAGGCATGGAACCAATGCTGACTGCTACAACCTGGAGAAAAGGTACCAGCTGTCAGCTGTTTGAGAGGTACACTGTGTCATCAGAACATGTCTGGACTCATCAGGTCTTTCCTGTGGTTACATATTACAGAAATGTATCCTGTGTTCCTTCACATACTGAACTTATTCTCTCCTCCAGACTGACAGAACTAGACTTTGAGGTGAAGACTTATGAGAACTACAGACAGGTGGAGGTGTTAGATAAAATCAGTGAAGGTAAGAACATGCATGATCACGCATGACACTAGAATGACTAAAGATACATTAAAGATATCCAGTATGTGATCAGCTGCAGTACAGTTAACAAACAGCTGATGTCCCACCAGCTGCAGAGGCCGACCATTCGGACGTCGACTGCTTTTTGCTCGTCTTCCTGAGCCACGGCGAGAACGATCACGTTTACACCTACGATGGGAAGATCAGCATTCAAGACATCACATCCCTGTTCAAAGGAGATAAATGCAGGAGCCTTGTGGGGAAGCCCAAGATCTTTATATTACAGGTAAATGCAAATAGAACCAAAACCCAGTCAAATCAAGTAGAATGAGAACATGCAGTATTTTTGTTTTGTTTTTTTACTGCTGTATTTGGAAGTCCGTTCTGCAGTCGAAGTGAACGTGGTCGTGTGCGTCTGTAGGCATGCAGAGGAGACAAGCATGACGACCCAGTGACGGCCTGTGATGCTGTGGACAGCGAGATAAAGACGAATGAGGTGGTGGTCGATGCCAGCGCCGTTCATACCCTCCCTGCTGGGGCGGATTTCATCATGTGCTACTCTGTGGCTGAAGGTGGGCTTTTAATCTGAGGCATGATGGGTAATTTTATTCAGTAATCCCACCTAGAAACCAGTGACAACTATTTGAGACATCAGAGACTTTGAATGTCCTTTTTGCTGTTTATTTAATAACCATCCCGTCACGTCCTGTGTTGTTTAAGGATACTATTCCCACCGTGAGACCTTGAATGGCTCCTGGTACATCCAGGATCTCTGCGAGCTGCTTCAGAAATACGGGGCCTCCCTCGAATTCACAGAGCTGCTCACGCTGGTCAACAGGAAGGTGTCGATGAGGAGTGTCGGGCAAAGTAGCGACCGCAAGGCCATCGGGAAGAAGCAAGTACCCTGCTTTGCTTCAATGCTCACAAAGAAACTCTATTTCCGAGCTAAAAAGTAAATTTCAGCCTTCATTCATAAAATGGTTTTTATAGAAAACAGGGAGGGATTTTGAAGGTTTTTGTTTTACCCCAGTCCTCTACTTTGTGTTTCTCATGCACACTATTCCTCACATATGTATTGAATCAGATTGTTGGCAGCCTGTAGTGAACTCAATGGTTACAAATAGCAGGAGCCACTTATTTTAACATGCACAGAAGAAGGAGGAGGAGGAGGAGTTCTCCTGGCCTCAGGCAGTCCTGCGGTTCTTGCAAGACAATGTCAGCCGAAACAGTGATTTTATTTCTGACGTCAAGTTTCTTCCGGAGAAAAAAAAAGAAAAGATTTCTTGGTGGGAAAAATCTTGACCTGCTTTTCCAGATTTTGCATTAGCATGATAAAGAATCAAGACAGGAACAGTATCCATGGTAACAGTCAAATAGAGGGTGGAGGGGAATCTGATTCCTCACCAGCTGCTAGTGTCCTGATTTACTGGTTTATCTGAGCCTGGTTTCTCACCTGAAGCTGGTTTCTGATGTGCATACATGAAAACATACATCATAATACATGTAAGGGGCAGTTCTGACTCATGACGGGTTCATGGAGCCACTGATTAAAATCATTAGACGAATCTTAGAAACATTATTATAGTAATTTGTCCAGAAAACTGAATTGTTTATAAAACGGTACAATTACACAGTGGATCAATTTGTTATAGCAATTGTTTCATTACTCAATTGTTAAACATTCTGCCGCTAGTATATATTTTATATATAACCAATTTGGCTGCAAATCTCTTTCTAGAAAGTCTTCAAAGACTTTGTATCCAGTACTAAATAATAAAACCATAATATTTGTGACTAAAATCTCACCTCAATCAAGGGTAATTTGAGACTTTTTGAAGTGTTCCTGTTATTTTTTCCAGCCCCTGTAGATCCAACACACATTTTGCACTTTCCAGAATTTAATTTTAAACTGCAGGGTTATTATAGACCACATCCTAGGTTAGCTACTTTTTTAAAATTAGATTTTTTAAGCCTTTTTGCATACTTGTTTAATCCAGTTTTAAATTACCGTGGTACTACACAAATGTTGCTGTTGTTGAGATAACAGCATGACAACACTTCTATGACTTTACACCACGTTCTTCAGACACCACATGAACATGCTGTTTGTCTTCCTGCCTTATCCATCAAAAAGGGAATTCATGTTTGTGCTGTTCTTTTGTGTCTTTGTGTTTGGGATTTACAAAACTAAACTTAATAATGCATATTTGCACCCAAAATAGTGACGATCATCAGTGTACTGTAGAAGGTACCTCAGGGAGGAGGGGCTAGTGTCACGTGATCTATGACTCAGGAAAAACAAAGCCACCAGCAATAATCTGTGATGTATTTTTGTGGTCACACTGTTGATTATGTGTATTAAGTCTGTTTTACACAACTTTCATTATTTTTCTGTGGCAAAATGTATATTCATCATATTTTTATTTCACCTTTGCCCTAAAGATGTTTAGAAATCTCCAACAATACAATAAAAATATCATCATTAGACATCAGACAGAGGAGATTGTCCCAATGTTCAGGAAATACTTTTTATTTCAATAGTTCCAATACTGTGTGTTTCTAAAAGATATCATTGGCATCATTATTAAGGCTGTAAACAAACACAGAATGCTATGGATTCTTCGCACAAAGGCACCGTTATCAAAATAAAAACTGGTTTTTGCTTAGAGGGTGTGTGTCTGTGTGTTTATTCATGGCTTTGGGTGGATCTGTTCAAGTGGTAACTGACGGCGAGTTGGATTTCTCAGTCGTCTCAGGTCCTCCTCCACCTGTCACACACACACACAGACACACAGACAGACAGACAGACAGACAGACAGACAGACAGACAGACACACACACACACAGAGACACACACACAGACACACACAGATCATGAATTCTGGACACAGTTTCTATGATCTTCCTACATTCCTATGTGTCCCAAACATGTAGGAACATGTAGGAACATGTAGGAGGTAGACTCTGACTGCTAACTGCCTACCATGTGTCTACAGATAGAAGGATCATAAAAAAAGAAAACCAACCTGAGCCAGTTCATCCCTCAGCTGGTTGTATTTTGTCACGTTGAATTTCTTCTTGCTGGCTCCTTTATAAAGGTAATGCAGGAACTGCCTGTCTTTGACATCTGGGTAAACATAATCCTGAGGGAGAGAATTATGAGACTGATATTAATGTGGAGAGGAAAACCACACCTGCATACATATGCATGACTGTGTGGAAATAAGCATCAGGCATAAAGAGCTGCTGAAGGAATAGTTCCATATAGTGCACTATAAATGCACTAATTTGCTCTCTTGAGAGTTAGATGAGAGGATTAATATTATTGTCATGATTCTTAAATATGAAACCGCAGCCAGCGGCTAACTAGCGGTTAGCATCGCAGAAAGACTGGAAACCTTACATTTAGTTAACTAAATTAACTAAACTAAACCTGAAGTTTCTGTCTCCTGTTTCTGGGACTTGCCTGTTTGGTAAGGACAAAATAGGCAAAAGCTCCAATGCTGGTGGCGTAGGTGATGAAGTAGGTGACGGGCTCCATGACGTCCCATGAATAGACCCACCAGGTGAGCCAGGCCAGAGCTCCACCCTGTAAAGATAACAGGGCCATGCCAGTCCAGGCGACCCTGGAGGTATGGAACTCTGCTGTATGGGACAGCTGAGCCTTCATCTGTCAGACGGGAATAATAGGAGGGATGGGTTAGCAGCCATCCAACAACCCCATACAACATACACAAATCCAGACGTCGAGGCGTCTCCACTACCTTCTCCAGAGGCGACAGCTCCTGTTTGAGGATGTCCAGCCTTTCCAGCAGCTGCCTCTCTTTCAGCTGGTGGTATTCAGGTTGTTGGAGCGCTGTGTGCAGCAGATGGACAACATACTTCATGTCCTCCAGCCCCATGGCATGCTCACTGGATGCAGACACTGCAGCAGTCAGGATGAGGAGGAGGAGGATCAGAAATGGAGCTGAAATATGTCAGCATGCATGAGGACATTTTCTGACTGGAGAGAAAAGTGTTTGTACCCTTTTCAGGAGAGCTGATGTTATAAAGTGCATCGTTGATGATGAGTTTGAAGTCTTTGTCCAGCAGAGTATCGATCAGCGTGGTGTTAGCTACACGCTCTCCATCTGTCAGAAGAAGTAAAAAGTCCCAATCCCAACCTCATTTTTATAGTCCAGCAAAAGAGTCATCTGGCAGGTTGGACAAATGATCACAATAAAAACACAAAATAGAGATAAACATATTGTTATACCGACTGACAGGGAGTCAGTCATTTACAGCCTGAACAAAGTCACACAACTACACTTCCTGTCAAGGACTGAGATTCATGGAGAAAAAAAATGAAGACTTTATTGTTGTACAGAACAAAATGTGTGTTTCTGACATAAATGTCCTGAAATGTTGGAAATCTTTCTGTCAACCTGCCTCTTTCTGTGATTTCAGGAGACTTTTTGCAGCTTGTGAACAACCTGCCTGCATGTGTTGCATTTAAATGGTGCAGATTTATTGAGTGACTGACGCAGAAAAACTTGTTCTTCCAGTCAGGAGAATGTGAGTCCCACCCCCTCATTTCTGCTTATGGGCCAACAAGGATCGCTTCATTGTAACATGTTGTGTCATTTACAGTTGGACTGGTGATGGTCCTAAGACAGATCTGAGGGGCCACAAAGAAATTACAGAAAAGAGAAGAAAAATATTATTTCTCTAAACTTGATTTATGACAACTTTTTTGTGAAAAACTTTTTTTGTGAAAATACAGAATTCATCTCCCTCTTCAGGCCTTGAAACAACTTCAAATGAAACATTCATAAAAATGGAAAAATAACTCCTTGGTTGAAGGTATGATGTCACAATCGCAACAATTAATGCAAATTCAACCAATCCCATTAAATTCTGCACAAGTTTGTAATTTTGTCCACATCACTGCAGCTTATCTGCAGATCTGACCAACATCCAAATTTTCCACACATTTTGCAGTTCCTCATATTGAGCCTACAACTTCCTGGAGGGACTGATTTCCTCCTCAGACTTCCTTCAATTTTATATTCTCCAGAACCAAACCACTCCACACAGCTCCCTTTGATACAACAGTCCACACATAGACCTTTAAATACACTCTGATGTGTAAATGGGAGTTCCCCTTAGTGTCATAATTAGACAATGCTTCCTTTTAAAGGCTCACAAGCCAAATAGATTAGCAGTTATAGACTATTATTATTTTTTTACACTGTTTTGAGGTTCAAACCAAACTACGACAACGTCAGCTCTATTATTCAGAGCCTGTATTAAAACCTTTAGAGTAAGTGTTGCAGTTAAAGGATTGTGAAACGATATAGGCGTTGTGTCAAACTCATCCGTGCTGCTCCCCAGCTTTCTGTCCTACCAACGTGTCACAGCAGACTGCAGAAAAAAGGTTAAACCAGCCCCTCAGACTGAGTGAACCTAAAGAATGTAAATGGTCTGGTGCATCGCTGACACTTCCTACCCTTGGAGAAAACAGAGGCAGTGGCTCCAGGGTCCTCCCTCTGCAGATCTGTGATCAGGTCTCCTACAGTCATCAGCATGGGCCGAAGGAAGAACAGACACTTCTCATTCCTGGAGGGCAACGGGACCTCCAGAGCCAGGCGGCCATGTTTGTACTTCAAGGACACATCTGCAGCACAAGTGAGAGAGAGAAATCTGCTGAGCTTGCATTTCCATGCTGCATGCCTTGTGCAGAGGCAATCAAGTCCAGCTTATATAATTGATAAGGAGTGATTGTAAAGTCAGGCAGCAATGCGACACACAATTTAACAACAAATGCATGTAGTAAAGGCAGGTTACCACTAGGTGGTGGGACTGTACTGTAGAAAAGAGCACAGGCATTTCCACGTAGAGAGAGCCTCTGTTGAACCTAAAGAAGGAAAGAAGGAAAGAAGGAGAAATAAAGATCATTAACAGAGTGAGACTTTGTACTAACAGAACATCCCTCCCTTGGTAAACTCATGTCAGCTGGAGAGCAAACGGATCCACAGAAGGATATGAAGAAAACACTGAAAACCTGTCTGTCAACAGGCCACATTAACGGAGGAATCTGGGCTTTGCTTTGCTCTCAGGCTGCCTTTAGGCTGATATGAGTTCTTCTATGGCGACAGCTGCTTTTGAGCTGCTGGTTCTTTGTAAAGGGAGCCATATCTGAGAAACCGATGGGATGGATTCTTGATTAAAGGCTCTGAGCCGATGCACGACTTTTCATTAGGTTAATTAAACTGCAGGCTGTGGCCTTTAAATGCTTAATGAAATGTCAGTGTCTCTCAATGAAAACGTAAAATTGCTCTCCTGAACTCCTGATCCTGGTATTAGAGAAGAAAAGCTGATTATTCTCGGCTCCATCTTCACATACATGTGGTCTTTTTTTACAGTAAACATGCAAACTCACATTTCTAATAAATATTTAAAGCCACTGGGGCGTCCTATACAAAGCAGCAGTTTTAGCATGAAGTATGAATTATGAGTAAAATGATAAAACCAAACAACACAAAGATACAATTATTACCTCCAAGGAGGTTATGTTTTCAACAGAATAGAATAATCTATGATTTGAAGGCTACCATCCTACTGCTGCATCACTTGGGCCTTTTAAACAGAATCCAGTATTTCCTCAGAGGAGTTCACCTTCTGGGGATGTGACAGACACTTTTTCCTGCCTTTTTGTCCTTCAGTTGGAACTTCGCTCAATCCATATAACATTATAGAGGAACAGACATTATCATGGACTGAGGAAGCAAACAGGCTCTGAGGGACGGTGGTGGAGTGACGGCCAGATGTGCAGAAGACACTTACAGTCGACTGGATAGGAGATGAAGCTTTAACAGGCAAAACATGAGTCACGGACGGGAATAAGTCAGAGTCCAAAAGGCCAGAGGCGTCTTTTCTGATGACATAAACAAAGGGGGCGTTGAAAAGGTTTTTATCTATAGATTACATAGAAATCTGAATTACAAGAGTTTCTTGGTTTGCTAAGGAACTAGTGCAACAACACTGTGAAGAAAAACGTGATCTATAAATGGTTCCTGTCCCAAAAAGAGCCAAACAAAAAAATTCCAATGAGGCGAGTTTCAGCTTGTCTCCAAATGCGGTTGTACAGCTGAAAACTGTGACAGAGCCTCAGCACAGCAGCACCATGGGAAACATCTATTCTTTAATACCAGTGAAGCAATGCAATGGGTCTAATCACACAAACATGGTGGCATCCAAAATAATAAAAAGCAGGAGTTAACCAGGGTCATATGACATATCCTCCATTCCTCTGAGCCCAGAATGGTTTATATGTTATGGAGAAAATGACCAACCTTCAGAGTCACTTTAAAGTCATCTTCCTATGGGAAAAAAATAAAGTTTGTACAAAAATCTGAATATTAATTATGATTAAAGTATGTGTAAAGTTTGGTGAAGCTAACATCGTCAACAAGCTAAAAAAATACATCAATTTTATCTCACGATCCAGAATATAAATTATAATCTTATTTTACCCAATTCTGGAATAATCTGTAGACTAGAGCCAGAACAGCTAATGTATGTTTCCATTTGGACCATTAAAACACATTACATTACATTATATACATTGTATTACAATATTACATTATATACATTGTATTACAATATTACCATGCTGCTAGCTCCCACTTATGTTGCATTGTTTAATATGCATAGCCATCTTGTTGGCTACATCACAGTATTGGAATGTTTGGTCACAATCTCTAAGATTAATCTCTATTCATCCATTTGTAGTACAACCATACATGAAACCTGAGTCTGGTTATTCCATCATATAGTAACACTTCCACAGTTTGTTAAACAGCCTTCACAGGTGTTTTATAAGCCACTCATGCTGCTGCAGTTACTGCACTTCATTAAACTGAGTGGTGCAGACGTTGACTGTTAACACACACTGCAGCTGCATGGGAGTAAAATGTCAATATACTGTCGATTTCATGAGCAAACACTTCATGACAAAGAAGGTTAACAAGGGACTCGGTAACATTTGAGCTCTAATCACACACTGGTACAATGTTAACGTAAAAACAGCAGAGCTGCAGAGAAGCATGAAGGGAAAGGCTGGACTATCTGTCTCTGTTAAGAATGTGTGTGTGTGAGTGATCACTGACCCCAGGCATTTTATATGCCACACACACACCGTACACACACACCGTACACACACCTTACACACACACCGTACACACACACCGTACACACACACCGTACACACACCTTACACACACACCTTACACACACACCGTACACACACCATACACACACACCATACACACACACCGTACACACACCTTACACACACACCGTACACACACCTTACACACACACCGTACACACACACCGTACACACACACCTTACACACACACCGTACACACACCGTACACACACCGTACACACACCGTACACACACCTTACACACACACCGTACACACACACCGTACACACACACCGTACACACACCTTACACACACACCTTACACACACACCGTACACACACCATACACACACACCATACACACACACCGTACACACACCTTACACACACACCGTACACACACCTTACACACACACCGTACACACACACCGTACACACACACCTTACACACACACCGTACACACACCTTACACACACACCGTACACACACCGTACACACACCGTACACACACCATACACACTCCCATTCTAAATCAAAAGACGGTGGAAGAACATGCAGCTTGAGAGCTGTGATGAATGGTAATGCATCCCCAAAGCCGAGCTCCTCACACAGTGTTCCGGTCTGTAGAAACACTGCATTATACCTACACAATAGCCTCTTTTACACAGCCTGTTCAAGGCGGGCCTGGAGCTCCTTCATTCCACCTCAATCTTCTGTATAAATGCAACATTTTGTTCCGCCTCTATTTTGGCAGCACAGGTAATAACGGCGTCCAAATCGAGATCTGTATAAACGCGAGGTAGGAAGGCAGGATGGGGTTTGTGACGTTTTGACGACCTATTATGTGAAGACTTAAAAAGCAGCGCGTAGCAGTTAGCAGCTAACTCAAGGAAGAAGAAAATCAACCGAAAACATCTTCAGATCATGGAGACAGCTCGAGGTCTGGAGCTCCTCACCCTAAGAGGAGGAGAGGAGTCATGTAACAGAGAAGGTCAGTGATTCTTTCTGCCATTTAATCCTTTATTTACAAAGCTGGACACACATGTGGAGGTAACACTAGACGCAGACGATGCTGTGTTCTATGTCAGCTCACTATTTACACCATTACTCCGCCCCTTTTTCAAGATTCACTCCAAAATGGAATGGGTTATTTCCCATTCCATTTTATAAACTTTTGTAACATTTTATAAACATCCAGAGACTTTTAAACACCCAGAGACTTTTAAACACCCAGAGACTTTTAAACACCCAGAGACTTTTAAACACCCAGAGACTATTAAACACCCAGAGACTATTAAACAACCAGAGACTATTAAACATACTGACTGAACGAGCCCATAGTCAATAAAACACATAAAAAACACAAACGTTACAGGCAACCACGCCCAGGACACAAGACATACAGCCTGCAGAAAGGAGTGGCCCTCATCTTGATGATGATGATGATGATAATGATGATGCTTCTTCCACTGGTTTGTCTGCTTTCAAAACAAATCATACTTTCCAGCTAAGACACTCAGAGCACAAATCTGTACAGGGGCCTAAAAAGCTATCATTCATTTTGTGTCCTTTGGCACAGAAAAGATCTCATTGTGAGCCTTAATTTGATTTACAATAACAATACTTATGTTCACCCCTTTGGCACCAAGCCCTCAATATCTAATGTGAATTTATAATGAGACAACAGAAAACCAAGGATTGTGATGTCACAATGGAGATTAAAATGGAGCATTCTGAGGCTATTATTATTATTATTATTATTATTACATATCACAATGCTGAGGTCATTTCCTGGATCAACACCTTGATCTGGATCCTCGTCCAGATCTGATCCCCTCTGTCTCTTTTCACTGACCACGTCTCAACATTTCATTAAAACTGAGATATTCTGCCAATAGACAAACAGACAAACACAACCTCTGCAGAGGTAATCACACGGCTAAACTGCAGAATGCAAGGTGGTCACCAGGGAATAATGCTGCACACCTGCTCCTCTTCATCAAGTCATCCTTCAGCTGTTATGCTCTCACAGCAGTCGAGGGTACGTTTACCCCTTGAGCTAAGCTTTTCTTATTTATGCCATAACAGCAGGGAGAGAGAAGACAGGCAATGAAAACTGAGCAGCATGATGAAAAACTGCATGTCCCATCTCTGCGCTGAAGCAGACCAGGACCCGGGTTGTCTCAGTGACAAGCAGCCTCATTTTCCCCGCTGTCTTCCAGCAGGTTATTATGATCCTGTCACAGCTGAGCTATGGCCTGTTGCATCTGGACCTACAATAGGTTTCCCCTCTGAAGGGTGTGATACCACTAAACACACACACACATTCATCATGATGTGATGACTTACAGTGTCGTGCAGGCAAGACTTAAAGGAACGAAGGGAAATCTGAGTGATGGCCTGAAGACTGGGGAGAAAAATGGAGGCTGCCAAGACGAGAAATTGAATTAGTCCCAGTTGCCAGTAGGACCAAGAACAGCCAGCAATGTAGCATGAAAATCATTTGCATTTATCTTTTGTTATCCTCAATGATCCTGTTGGGTCGAGAGGAGGAGGAGGAGGAGGAGGAGGAGGTGATAGAGTGGGATGAAGACTGTGCAGTACATCATGCAGGTAGAGGAAAGGTGAGCTTTGTGTTTGTGATCGTAGAAAATGTTGAAAATAACGTAAAACGTGTCAAATAAAAAAATAATAGATCAGGGAGAAAAAAACTAAAGGATGAAAACAGAGAGTATGAAAAGCTGGGTTTAATTTATTTAATGCATGCTGAGAATGTAAAGACAGACTTTAGTCAAGCAGGTATGAAGCAGCTTTTTAAACATTTCAAATTGAATCACTACTCAGCATAAAACATTACATTAATGATTAAACTTAACCTCCTACATGTTATCATGCTGTATAGACAATAACATATTTTTATTAAACACACAGCATTGTAGGTTTAGATGCTGTCATTCATATTATTATTTATTATTATTATTATTATGTTATTCTATCACCAGGAGCTCAGCTTTTGTTCCACACCTGAACCATCAGACACCTGAAACCCTGGAGAAGGTATGAATATAGAGACACAGCACAAGACTACAGTCCTAAAAGGGAAACACTGGACTCAAGCAGAATCTAAGAGATTTAAAGCCTGTGGCAGATTCAAGATGTTCAAATGATGCACAGGAATGATGTCATCATCGAGATACTGACACCAAACGTCTCATCATCAGATGATGATGTTCTAAATATCAGTCAATCTTATTTAATGATATCTAATCAGAGGCGGTTTAACTTACATGTGGTACAAATACATGTTGTTGTTATTTTGTGTAAGTATGTAGAACAGGTAGACAAACCAACACACAGTGTCCCTGGTGAAGGGAATTAATGCTGCCACTGTATTGATCCTACGTATCGATCGGACGTATTGATCCTGCCAGCCTGACAAACGGGGGCCGACTGTGACGGACTGACTGAGGAACTGAGTAATGAAGTTATTTCTTCAACCAGCTGATGGTGTCTCCCGATTGGCTGCTGCCGTCATCAGGAGACGACAGGCTATCAAACTTATTGACCTTATTTACTCATGCTTTAAAGTTATTGTAATGATTAGGAGAAGAGAAAAATATTCACTTTTTGAATCTCACAGAATTCATTGATGAATCAAATTTATACATGTATCAATAACTAGCACTTAGTTTAACTCCATGCTAACAAACTAACAAGTGTTAGCTCCGAGAGCCTTGAGGGAGACCAAGCAGTAAAAACATCCCAAATAACAATTACAGTGACAAAACACTCGATACAGAGACTGTCTGCAGGAAACAGAGTAAAGATCAGCATAAACAGATCATTAGGATAGTTATAATTACATTATTTAAATATTCTCATACAAATCAAACAGCTTCTTCTTTAACTCAGACATAACATAACCAGGTCATGTGATCTGCTACCACTGACAGCATTAAACACATTTTTCACTCTTTAACCATATGCAGTCCAACCACACGCAGCTTTATGACCCAGGTTTTCATTTGCAGAGAGCTTATCTGCAGCTTTTTGCTGCTCCTGCTTGACTCAGGCCAAAGAGGCAGAATGTGGTTTAAAGTTATTGATTGCATTTAACACCTGGCTCAGATCTGATTGCATCAGGAGCCAAACCACCTCCACACCTTCTAAATGCAATGAGCTGGGCAGGAATATATATGCACTGTATTAACATGCATGTTTCCTTATGGAATAGATAGAGATCCAGATTTCTATTTTATCCATTATATATGGAGTATTTTACACTCCAGATCACATGTTAATACCTGCTGGAAATGGACTTTAACACTACAATAGTTCTCACTACAGCTCTGCTGAAGACTTGTCAGCAGCCCTGATGAGTTCGAGACCTTGACTGAGTGAAACACAACTGTGAGCGACTCCCTGACGGTAACGTCCTCATGCCTGTTCCAGAAGTGCAGTCCTATTCCATTTTTTGTGGATGCTGCCCTGATGAAGAACAGATCTATGCCTGATATGAGCCGTCTCGACACTGGAAGCATGCAGCCAGGCATGGAGGGAATGCAAAGCTCTTCCATCATTAGAGTGATGTCAGTCCAGAGGATGGAGGCGACTATCAGCACATGGAGTCAGCTGTCAGACAAAACAACCCTGTAGTAGACAACGTGACTCTCTAGCAGTAATTTAGTCTCTATTTTCACAATTATACTTATTAATACTCAAAATACAAACTACAAATAAGAACAATATGGTTTGTTCCATGCTGTGGACACCCAGAGTGTACATGTAGAAAACAAGCCTAACATGTCAGGAGCTGGGGAGTCACCCCCACATCTATTAATCACAGAGGGTTTGTTCAGAGGAGGGTTTATGAAGCAAACCTGTCACCCACAGGCCTTTTAATACAACCATGTGTGTCATCGCTGAGCTCCGTGATGCACCTAAAACTATGGAATCTCATTCAGGAGACATGGTTCAATACACATCAAGTCTAAATAAGGAAGTTTAGTGCTGAAAAAAACCATCTTTCACTTTTGATGGAACTCGATCAGACCCAGAAGTTCTGTGGAGCCATGAAACCAAACTGGACCTTTTGGGGCCTCTGGATCAGCTGTATGTCTGGAGGAGGAAGAATGAAGCTGATGCTGAAAAGAACAGCCTACCTACAGTGAAGCATGGCGGTGGATCAGTGAGGATCTGGGGCTGCTTTGCTTCCTGGACCACTGGAAACCTGCAGCCTGTAGAGGGTCAGATGGATTCCATCAAGGATCAGGAAATCCTAGAAGAAAACGTCTCCATCTGTGAGGAAGATGAAGCTCGGCCCTCATTGGACGTTCCAAAAGGACAATGATCCCAAGCAGACCTCAGAGTCCACCAAGGCCTGGTTTCAGAAGAAGTCCTGGATCATTCTAGAGGCCGTCACAGTCGCCTGACTGGAATCCATAGAAAACCTCTGGTGGGATCTGAAGAAGGTGGTTGCAGCAGGAAAACCAGGAAGATTCCAGATTTTGCTCCCAACTGTTTCTTCCTCTTCATTCTGCCTCCTGATCATTTCAGAACTGGATGCAGTTGAAACTTGAAAGTTGAAACTGATGTTAATCCTCTTTTTCACAATAACTTAAAACCCCGTATTTGTATTGAGTAGCTGCAGGACATTCCTGCCTACACTCCATCATAATCTGTTCTCCTGCAGGATTCCAGCTCTGACTGGAGAGAAGAAAACTAAACATCTACCAGCATCGCATCACTTCCTGACATGAAAGCTCAACTTCCTTCTCTCATAAAAGTGAAAGCATCTGCCTTGATAATTTTACAACAAGCAAACTTTTGCTCAGGGCAATACAAAAAAAAGAGAAAAGACAGCAGATGTCTGAGTGCTGTGAGAGGTTTTATCTCTTTGGGAAATAATCACTGACTGTGTAATAATCTGACTGTAATAATCTGACTGTGTAATAATCTGACTGTGTAATAATCTGACTGTAATAATCTGACTGTGTAATAATCTGACTGTGTAATAATCTGACTGTAATAATCTGACTGTGTAATAATCTGACTGTAATAATCTGACTGTGTAATAATCTGACTGTGTAATAATCTGACTGTAATAATCTGACTGTAATAATCTGACTGTAATAATCCGACTGTAATAATCTGACTGTAATAATCTGACTGTAATAATCTGCCTGTAATAATCTGACTGTGTAATAATCTGACTGTAATAATCTGACTGTGTAATAATCTGACTGTGTAATAATCTGACTGTAATAATCTGACTGTAATAATCCGACTGTAATAATCTGACTGTAATAATCCGACTGTAATAATCTGACTGTGTAATAATCTGACTGTAATAATCTGACTGTAATGAGGAAAACTGCAGCTCAGATTTGATATATGGCTCATTTTAAAATAGAACTCATCTTAGTCATTCTGACATGCAGGAATGACTCATGACAGCTTCGCCCATGTAACAGAAATAATAGCTTTCCTGTAATCCCATAAACTGCATATCAATATTCACTCAGCATCCAGACCATCATGGCGTTGAGCAACACTGTATTCTCTGTTCTTCCTAACAGACGATTTACTGGCTTATTGATGTCTGAATTTTCTTGCAGTGGAGGATAAAATTAATAATAAAAGACGATAATCTATTTATTTACCATCTTATTAATAATCCTGTGAGTAAAAACAAAAACAAAATCCTCTCACTAATGCTCTGATGCAATGTGGGCCTTTGCTCCCTGCAGCATAACCTTCACTTCACTCACAATGTATGCATTTACTTATTTGTGCAGACAGATGCTTGGCAAACAGGCGCCTGATGGTGCACATTAGTGACATATGGAACAATAACATATTGATCTCCATGCTGAACAGACCCTGAACTGTAGGATATTGCAATGTCAGTGAAGTCGATGTTAATTATGTAGCCCAAAATCCCAAATCCCAAAACCACAACGTGTATCCCATCTGTCCACAGACATTAGTGATGTCTCCTGGGATTATGTAGAGCAAAGCACGTCCTTACTTTAAATTAAGAAGTGTATTTAGAGGACTACTCCTGTTTAAAAACTGATGCCTGATCAATTCCTTCAGAGGACTAATTAAATAAGATGTGTTTTATTGATGAGTGTAGTAATGATGTCAGTCTCCGGGATGTACTTGAATTATTTATTTGTTGTTGAACCCTGAATGAAAATTACAGCACATAGAAATAAAGAGCAGATAGTGACACAGGAAGAAGGAGGGATGATGTTCTCCACGCCTCCATCAGACGGAATGTGGTAAAAGGATCGAGTGAAAACACTTTATTCTTAAATATAAATATCTGATATTAGACTTAAATAAAGACACTAGGAGTTGGAAAACAGTTTCTCCTTTAGGGCAGAGCTCATAAATGTCGGAATACTGAATCCACACCGACCACATTACACCAAAGTGTCGTGTTGCGTTTAAAAAGGCAGGAAACCGGTTCATCAACAACACATCCAGCAGACTTAAGCTCCATATTTGTTTGGTTTTGTACCATCAACAATCCCGATTACATTATTTATGTAAATGATTGATTACCTGGTGGAGAAAAACGATCGGACGAGGAGTTCTGATGCCACCCTGACTTCCCAGAAGTCTCGCCGTAACTTTACCGACCATCCGCAGCGAAGCCATCGTCCTCCGTGAATAGTGTTAGCTTTACCTCTGCTGCTGGGGCATACCGGGGAGAAATACCTCCACAGTACGAGCCTCGGTACCCGGTGTTCCCGCTAAAAGATGACAGATGAGTTGGTCGCTACGGGGCAGAGGAAGGCGCAGCCCAGCCGGAGCTGCAGACCATTTCCTCCTACGAAATAAGCGCACCGTGACGGTCTCTTTTCCGTCCTCCTCTGATCCTACCGATCCTTTTCTTTTCCGTCGATGGTTTTTTTTTGTTTTGCAATCCGACCGGTTGGTATACTGGAGCAAAGAATTCTCGGTTTCAGTCCCAACCCAAGTGAGTAGACACCCGGAACACCACACCCCTTTCACACAGCAGCTGAGTGTGTGTCCGTGTGTGAGACAGCAGCTGAGTGTGTGTCCGTGTGTGAGACAGCAGCTGAGTGTGTGTCCGTGTGTGAGACAGCAGCTGAGTGTGTGTCCGTGTGTGAGACAGCAGCTGAGTGTGTGTCCGTGTGTGAGACAGCAGCTGAGTGTGTGTCCGTGTGTGAGACAGCAGCTGAGTGTGTGTCCGTGTGTGAGACAGCAGCTGTGTGTAACGTTACATTAGCTTGATTTAGCTGGGATCCACTTTAACTCGCTTATTAACATGTGCGTAAGTTTATTCACGTGCGCAAAGGAAGTTTTTGTTCCTGGACGCCACAAATAAAATGTTTTACATTGTATCACCTTCACCAATGAGGGCTGACATTACGTAATGGCCCATGTTTGTTTGTTCGCAACATATGTGGAGAAGATGAAAACAGATTTTGATGAAATTTTGTGTACATGTTGATCCTTGGCCAATGAAGAGTTGGTTACATTTTGAGGTGGATCCGGGTACGGATGTGGATTCTGGATCACTTTTTGCTTTCTTTAGTTGTGCAAAACAAGGCCTTCCTTTACAAAAAAGAGGTTGAAGTTAATTTTTTGAAGTATACTTAAGGAAAGATCAATTATACTTTATGTTGTAAGTACACTACTATCAGTGCACTGACAGTATACTTGCAAGTGCACTATTTTAGTACTGCTTGGGACTAAATTGGCCCAATTTTGGGTTCACAAACTAACTACTACTACTTTAAGTGTAGGAGTAGTTTACATCTATTATTACAACTACAAGCCAACTTAAACTTTCAGTCTAAGGCAATAATATTGTACTTTTATTAAGTATGTGTCAGTCAAAAGATTAAGTACAAGTATAGTCCAAATATACTTAGAGTTTTACGTATACTTGTCAGTACAAGCAAAGTATACCTGAGTATGATTTTGTGAAGTATATCTCTGGTAAGCACATAAAAAGTAGACTGAAATTACACTCTCTTATTTGTACTTTAAAAGAAGTATACTAACTGTACACTTGGTTAAACTTCTTCTTTGTAACATTTTCCCAATATCATGAAAAATAATTATAATTGGCCAATCAAAAAAAAAAAGAAAGGCAAAATGCATAAGTCATGATGTTCCACCACGATGTGTGACTGGATCCAGATCTGGAGCTAGGAGATTAAAATATTTGGAGGCAGGTAGTATGTATGGGAACTGCCATGTGTGATCGACAAAGATTTTTTTTTTTTTTTGTTGAACACAAATTTGATGCCATCTCAGCGTCTGAGAGATAAGCCCCCGTTAATATTTAAAAATATTTTAATTATACTTTTTAACAAGTAGCAGAATATGGACTAAATATCGTCCTAAAGGAAACACGATCTTCATTTTCTTCCAGGATCAAACTTCTGTCGCTGTTCAGTTTTTTTGGTGTCTGATGGAATGAAGCCAACAGAAAGACAGGATAGTACACAAACGACAACAAACGTCAGTCAAAACAAACAAACCAAACTATAACAAACAAGACAAACATCACAAACAAGACAAACATCACAAACAAGACAAACATCACAAACAAGACAAACATCACACTAACAAACATCACAAACAAGACAAACATCACAAACAAGACAAACATCACAAACAAGACAAACATCACAAACAAGACAAACATCACAAACAAGACAAACATCACACTAACAAATATCACAAACAAGACAAACATCACAAACAAGACAAACATCACAAACAAGACAAACATCACAAACATTGCTTTCTGTGTACGGTGAGCTCAGCTGTATCATGTGACCAAAACAATGACATCACTGTGGCGATGGTGGGTCACAGTAACAGAGGGGTGCAGACATGGCACTGCCACCATTATGTATCTGAGATGATACAGATTCAAAAGGTAAGAAGTTATACAGATGAAAAATAGATCTGACTAAATAGATCAGGATCTATGAATTTGGTGGTAAGACTTCATGTCTGACTTTCTACACATCATTGTGTTTGTTCTGGAAACATTTCTGTAGCATTTCTGTAGATACAGAATATTCTGCAATAAGATCCTTTTTTAAGGTACGCTGTGATGGACCTGTGTTTATTTTAATCCCTCAGGGTCACAAAGTGAATTATAAAACACACACAATGAGAAGAGTGGAAATAATATACTACTATACTTCCGTCTCTGAGCCTCCCAGCCGACAGCAAACACCTCTTCAAATAAAACATCAAATACACAAGAGACAAGGTTTTATTTCTGAACACAGCAGCTGTAGACGTCCTTCTCTTACACAGCTGAGTCCTGTTGAGTCTTCAGTAGAGAAGACAGGGGTCACAGAAAGGCTGCATGCAGTCAATATGCAAGGATGTTGTTTCCTTTTTAACTTTTTATTATGTCACACATAAATTCCCATTGAAGTCATTAAACTACAATGTATTATTAATATTAACAGGAGTCTGTTAGTGTGTGTAAGCTTTTCTTTATACAGACTATAATTAGATTATCTCTGTAACTCTGCCCAGTTATTGGTCTTTCTTCTTGTCAGTTATGATCCATCATCCGCTGCTGAACTCATGTCTCCTATTAAATGATTTTTATGTGCCAGATTTCAGATTTCTCTCTAATGAGTTGGCTAGTGTGTTTTAGCTCATTAAAAATCAACTTATAACAAAATCTGCTTGCCTTTGAGTTAATTATTGAATATCATAGTGATGCACAAAGTAATTCTGTATATTATTATTATATATATTATGAATTTGTGATTGTGGTTATATTAAGGTCTCACACTGGTCTACATTACAGGTTGGATGGCTCTGACATCACAGGTTGGATGGCTCTGACATCACAGGTTGGATGGCTCTGACATCACAGGTTGGATGGCTCTGACATCACAGGTTGGATGGCTCTGACATCACAGGTTGGATGGCTCTGACATCACAGGTTGGATGGCTCTGACCTGGAGAACCTGCTCAGCGACATGCTTGCAGATATTGGCAGACAGAACTGCTGACACCAACAGCTTCACCGGTGAGTTTTAAGTTCCATCCCATCTTTCCATTGCAGACGATGGCTGCCACCTTGTGTACTTGATGTAGTATTACAAACCATGATGCACAGTGAATAAAAACTCCTCTACTGTAGATGAACTGACCTGAGACTCACTACGTCATCATAAATGGTTTGATGAAAGGGTTAAAAAACAAAATTGCTGTACTCCTTTTAAGGCCTATGCCTTATGGATGGACATACCTGGTCTGGACCTGGTCTGGGCCTGGCCTGGCCTGGTCTGGGCCTGGTCTGGGCCTGGCCTGGGCCCAGACTGTCTTACTGTCTCTCACTACAGAAGAGGATTAGGGCCACATGAACACTTTTTATTTACCATGAGGACTATAAAGTCAGAAGTCTAAAAAAATGTTGTTGTTGTTTTTTGTTTTTGTTTTTGATGTCAGGGGAAAAAAGCATGATTTGTCATCATTGTGAAGGTTCGTGCTGACTCACCAAAAGTTGTACCTTTTTCAGTTACATGTTTATTTATATCTCAGTCAGATGGAACTTTTGAAAACACACGGATCATCTGAATTGAACTGATTATGTGACTTCTAATCAGCGTTTAATAACTTGTAATGTATTGACTTAGACGTCTGTTTTTCTGCTGATTGGTGTTCAGTGTTGTTAAACAATACAAAAAGAACATGAAAACCTCCAATGGGGTGAATATCTTATTTAGGAACTGTTGAACTGTTGATCTGAGCTGCTTCTTGTTATTCTTTGTGGCCCTGTAACAATAGTAGTTATTAATATCCCAGCCTGTAATATGTGTGTTGGCTGAGCAGGGGTGCTGTCAGACTCAGGGACCTCCTGTTGTTTGCAGAGCTGGGAGCTCTGAGCTGAGGTAATTGTGTCTGACTGGCGGCAGTAATGATGGGGGGGCAGATCAGATCAGATCAGATCTCCTGCCTCCAACCCCCCCGCTGCTTGCCTTCACTTTTCCCTTCTCTCCTAATTGACCGGGCCTCGTCTCCCCTGAGCCCCTTTGTTATTATTTATTAAGAATTCATTACTGAATAATTCACACCCTTGGACCTGCAGTGTTAATTGAGGCGGGTGGCGGAGCAGTGCTGGAAGGTGTGTGAATGGCTGCATGGGGAGTAGTTGGGGGGGGGTTGAAGAGGTAGTTCCTCAACTAGCAGAGCAACAAATCAGGAGAAGGTTTGATTTCTTGTCAGTAAGGATGAGGCTTCAGGGCAGCTGGACATGTTTGTGTCTGTGTGTGAAGGAGGAGGACGTAAGAGAGGAAAAAACCAATCAATGAAGGCTGATTGCTGTGGGGAAAAAGCTGTTTGTCAGCCGTGTAGTGCTTGAGTGAATACTGCTGTAGCTTCTCCCTGACTGCATACGACATATCAGGCTGTGAGAGGGAAGAGAGGGAAGAGAGGGATGAGGGGGAAGAGAGGGAAGAGAGGGATGAGGGGGATGAGGGGGATGCGAGGGAAGAGAGGGAAGAGAGTGATGAGGGGGATGAGGGGGAAGAGAGGGAAGAGAGGGATGAGGGGGATGAGAGTGATGAGAGTGATGAGAGTGATTGTTTGTGATGCTGACTCCCCTGTGGATGCATCACTGATCGTAGATGTCCAGCAGAGATGTCAGCAGGGACCAAGGATCTTTTCTGCTGTGCTCACTATCCTGTCCTGTACTTAACATTACTTTTTAACTTTTATACAATTAATGCAATCAATCAGGAAAATAATATGTAGGTTAATCAATGATGAAAATAATCATTAGCTGCAGGCCTTCTGGAACTGATGACCCATAGAGACAAATATGTTAATAAAAAAGGGAATCTGGAGAAAAGCTCCTAAATGTTTATTTACTATTAAATAATCAAAGCACACTAAAATGGAAACTAAAATCTTTTTCACAAACTTTATTGAATTCATTACAGGATGAGAATGAGAATATTTTAGAGTCATTCTGGTAACAATGTTCAGCAGCTGAAGCATCCAGTAGAGGTCAGCATCAGACCAGAGGAGCTGCTTCATGTGTCCACAGAGCTGCAGTTCATTAGGAATCATTTATTCATGCTTTCAACCTTTCATTAACATCCTGAGCAAATACAGCAGGGAGAGAATCACAACAGTCACAGTGTGTCAAGGAATTTCTTTATTTGCTGGTTTGTAAACCTGCTTACTTTTTATTCTCTCTGAGAATAATTCATCCTCACCAAAACCCACTGACCTGCTCTTTTGCTTCATGCTCACTAATAATGGTTCACTTTTACTGTGACATCAGTATTGGTACCTGGAATGTAATGATACCCAAAGGTTCTTTTTTCTGTTGTCACAAAAATTAATGAATAAAAGTCACCAGATATGTTGTTTTAAAAGGAGGAAATCATTCACAGACCTGCTGGAGAAACTGTTCATGTCAGCTGAGTTTACTGCATCCAGTATTGAAATATGTAAAAAAAACATGAATAACAGTCAAAAGGATCATTAAAAATAAACAGTAGAGGGCAGCAATGAGCCGTAGCTGCAAATAGTCTGTTTTACCTAAAGAAGAAACATCACTGTCATCACCTGACATGTTGTCTCAGTCAGTGTTAACATTGTGATCATTTAATAGCATGCAATGAATTTATGACTGATCTCATTATCAGGATTTGCACATAAATCTCACATAATGTTTTAGCACATAGCATGATAGGCTCAGGGTTTAGATATATCTTAAGATTAATCAGGTTAGATTTAAAAAAAATACTGTATATAATAGGTTAGAATTTGTAAATTTACATACTTAGACTTTAAGTAAGTCTTTAAGTGTTTCTCTCTAATGTTTTGTTTTAATGTTAAATGACTGTTGAACCCAGATGAACTCACAGGTACCAGAGTTTGGCCCCATTTGATTTACTATGATTTGATTTAGTATCGCTACCTGTAACATGACAGAGTTCAGGATCCAACCCTGTTAACAAGTTTGTAAGTAGAATACATGAAAACTGCACAGGTTAGACTTGAGATTCTTTTGTTGGCTCTCTGATATATATTTAAAATATATAATATACACTACCAGTCAAATGTTTGGACACCGTTTCCCATCCACTTGAATGGGAAACTGTGTCCAAACTTTTCACTGGTACTGTATATCAATAAAATGTTAGAACAAGTTACAAACATACTCTCTGCCTTCTTTTCTCCTCACACCCAAACACTGGCACTACGAGTCACGTGGGCGACGCTCGTCCTCAGAGCATTGCCTAGTTGCTAAATCTCTTTTAAGCAGAGCAACATATCAAAAAATCAAAGCAACTGTGAAGCCAGTCTTTTTAAAGTTTAGATTTTTGTGTTGGGGAAAATGTCTGAGTTGGGGATAAAAACAAGTTTGTGAGGGAAAAGAAAAAATCTCCCCAGTTTGTGTTTCTTTGGGGAACGGTTCATCTGAAGCTGTCGACAACGTCCACACTGGTCTCCTGCTGCCACAGAGCATACAGACCGTCTTTCATGCCATGGTGGTTTGGGACCAGAGAGGAAGGGCCAGCAGAGAGGAATCTGTCTAGCTGAGCATGTGTTTCTGTAGACATACACTTAATCTAAGAGTACATCAAAGCATCCTCTGCTCCTCTTCCTCAGCTAAATCCTTCTCTGGTCCTTATTACCAAAGTGCTCATAAATGCCTTTGGGGAGTTGAGAGGAGGAAAAAAACACAAACAAAAAACAAACATGTTTGCTTTTATCTTTCAAATAACTATTTATGCTGGTACAAATGAGCATTCTGAGAGGGGATCATATGGTATCATAGTGGGTGAAGATGTAAAGATCCATGCTGTGCATGCAGCAGTTTGTTTCTGAATGTCATCATCACTGGTTTAAGTGGGCTGCCATTCTCAAAAATGACACTTGAACTCAGCAAGTGGTTTGAAAAAGTGCCAGTGAACACGAGATTAACAAATGGCCTGCACCAGGCTGTTTTTGATGTATTTTTTATGGCTGTTATATGAGCATGGAAGTGAAGGGACTGGTTGTATACTCCGGTGGATGGGGGGGGGGGAGTAAACAGGCTCTCAGTGGCGCAGGAGTCTTTCTATCAGGATAGAGTTCTAACCCCATGGAGATCCTAGAGAGTTCTGAAGCCAGAGATGGTGAATAATAGAACAAAGTGAGGAAGAGTCTTCTGAGGTTCCACTGCTCTTCAGCATCCCTCCATCACATGGAGGGTGTGTGCATGGGAGAAAAAAAGCACTGATAGTTGCAGTGTCTCCGTCCATCCTCACTAAACTATGAAGAAAAGTTACCTGGCAGGTTTTTCTCTTACCAAGTAAACCACACCAAAGCCACTGTAATAGTAAACCGGCCCAATGACAGCTACACATAAGAACATTCATATGACAGCATCCAAACCTAATCCTCGGGGACTGTGGGCCCCTTTGCCTTCTCTTCCTCTTTTTGCTGATGAAAAATTCACCACAGCCCCCCCCCCCCCCCCCCCTACATCTTTCTTCTGTGCGTCTTCAACACCGAGAACTGACATGCGGTAAACGGAGAAATATTCAAAGGCGAGCCGGGGCTGCCTGTCTCCCACAGGGGTCTGCTTTTTGCCCCCTCGCCACTGCAGAGAAATCAAAACTCTGTGGACGTCACACAGGCCGATTGAAGTTGGGTGTCTGCTCTGAAGCGGTCCCTCGCCCCGATGATGGCAGGATTCATTAGAGCTGTCAGTCAGGCCCTGGTGATGGGGCAGTGCCTCAGGGCACCCTCAGGGCCCAATCAATGTTGGGGTCCCCAGGAAAGGGGCATCAAACAGCCCTGGAAGATGATGCTGTTATCCTGCATCGCCGGGCTTCACACTCATCCCCATTGATTACACGATTAATAGCACAGCTTCACACTTTCAGCCCCAGATTTTTGAACTCCCATGCAAAGCTGCGGTCTTGTATTTTTAATCATTGACTCCCCTTTGGCTCGGGTATGGAAATGTGCAGCCAGAGTCTACATAGGAACCGTCTTATTGAAACTCTAATGATGAAGGAGAATGAAACTTCTCTCACAAACACGTCCCCAGTAGCTGGAGTGGGAAACAGGAGCCAGTTGTTATTTTTTTTGCATCATTTTAGCCTG
>CM075191.1:28378541-28408541 GCA_037577475.1 Chaunax sp. Z400 | reverse complement strand
TCATGCTTGTCTTTAAAATGACTAAACGCCTTGATATTCCTGGGTTTTATTACATAGTGACTGTATGCAGCCAGCTCCTTTGTTGTCTCAGCAAGCAAACCATTTATTCATCAAATGGTTGGACCCGAAGATGTAATTGAAGTTTTTAGCATGATCTCTGATTCTGGGAGGCCCTAGCTGTTGAAAGACAAACTCCCTCAGGTCTTACCTACCAAACCGTGGAAAGCACCTTTTCAGGTGAAGTCACGAGGCTGCAGCTCTGTGGTGGAAGACTGAGGATAGGGGGAAACAGAGCTATGCTGTTATAACATACTGGAAACTACTTAATTAAGCATCCAGATGATAGTTATTATCTCCTGATGGGCGTGATAATGTGTTAGCACCAGGAGCCAATGCCCCGTTCCAAAAGCAATAGAGATATAGACACATAGGGAGGAATAAAGAAAGGAAAAGATGAAAAGCTGTCATAAAAGCCACCTTAGTGAGCGTAAACCTGGAGGCAACGGCCCGGCTGTGCAACACGATCCGGCCTCTGTGACAGCTGCTGACTCTGCTTCATGTGTAGCCTCAGAGGCTGTGGAACCAGTAAGGAAGTAAGGGAGTGCGGGTAGTTGTGTGTGTCTGCATTGTGTGGTGGTGTGGGGTCAGGGTTGGCATGCTAATCCAGAAATGCCACAAGCCAAATGATACGCCATCCTCCACTGGAATGGTTATTTACAGATTAAATTGCATTCCAACATGCCCTTCAATCCAAGGATGGGTAAGTCCTGAGTGTTGTGCCTGCTGTTGTCACTGTTGTGATGCTTGTAGTTAGCGACACACAGGAATGTGATGTCACACGGAGCTGACCTATATCAGCATGCCCTTAATGCAGGTTAACGCTGTAAACGTCAGCTGTGTGCTTTCTCCTCTGCACAACAACAGTCCTCCATTATTTGTCCGGGGCACAAACATATTGACTCAATCAACGTTTGTCCTCATGGAACTTGTATGAGCAGCAAAACAAGCATCCTGGATGGATTACAGTACAAGCCCCCGATATAAAGCTGCAGTCTGAGGATCCAGGCCAGATCCAGGACAGGATACATGTCTGGACGGAGCGACAGTTTGGATGAAGATGTACAGTATTTGTTGAACACAGGGAGCTGATGACACTACCGTTGACCCCTCTGTGTGTCTTCCTGTCCCTGAGCTGAACCTCAACATGAGGGGACCCTTATCTGGTCAAAGTGGGCGGTGGGGAGGGGAAGGCTTTGAAGGCACGCTTGTGTGGTGATGCAATCAGGCAGACTGCTGTAGGGCCAACCCCATCACCCCCCCCCACGCAACTTCTTTTGTCCAGAAAACCATGGAGAGATGCTTATAGAGCCGTGTGAGGCTCACTGGGTGATGCTGGAGCACCAGAGGCTCCTGGACAGATGTTCGGATTTATGCAGGTGGTCAACATAGAGTCCTTCCAGTTCCCCCCAATCACAAGCATCAAGCGAGAAACACTTACAGAAACCTGAGGGATGTGTTGCAAATTTTCCACCCTGGACAGAAAAATAAATAGAGATTATCTGGAGAGACAATACTGTCCCAGTGGTCCCCCTTACTCTGCCCTCTCCATGGAGAAACACAGATAAAACCTGCCAGATATCAGCTGATAAGAGAAAGAGGACTTCTGAGAGGGATAACATGTACATGAAACTAGATGCTCTGTATAAATAAATATCATTAAATAAATGTTTTCACTGATGTGACTGCATATGATGTCTGTTTAGGTCCTTATTGAGCTGTCAGTCAGGTTATAAAATGAAATGTCATGGGGCCAAAGATCGTTCACATATAAGAACATTAGTGTTATCAAATTTATAAGACAGCTCTCCCATAGTTTTCCAATTATTTCCTGTCAAAGACATGATTTCATCTTGCTAACCCCCAGCATTGTGACAACACTCTACACTCACAGATATTGATTTGGATTAGGATCTGTCACATTCAGGGACGGCGTAAATCAGCCCTCTTTTTTCTTTTTTTTCTTCTTTATTCTCTCCCCCCCCCCAACCCCCCCCCCCCTTCACATCTCCATGCTGCCTCCTTGCAGGCTCTTTGATGTGCCTGCTTTAATTTGGAGCTTAATGGAATCTGTGGCACTGCTGTGCCTATCGGTGGCAGGATCACAGATCCCAGGGTTCATTGCAGCATGCCTCCATTCTGGTGAGTGGGTGTCAAGATAGCCGTGAAACAATGGAGGAGAGCCGGTAGCCCTAGGAGACGAGCTGCATTTCCAATGTAGATCTCAGAGTATCAGAGGCCCCTGCTGGGTTAGAGCCAGTGTGTTTGACTTCCCATCTACGGCTCCATGCTGCAAACAACTGTTGACTTAACAAAGCATAAAGCCATACTGTTGATATCACAAGATCTATTGGAGTATTATTGATCTAAGACAGGAAAATATATATACCATACATATATGCACATACATGATGCTGTATACATTTTAGCACTTATTTAGCCCCGTAACAATCCCTTCTTTTTTTGAGTGAGTGGTAAATACAATCAAAACATTTTAAATGTATTGATCCTTTAAATCTAAGTGCATGACAGGCCAGGCAGAAAGTCTTTTTACATTAAAACCATCCACAAGAAAATAAACTGTCCCTGAAATTAACATGAAATCTCCCCTCTAAACCCTGTTTAACTGGGTTTGGCAGCATTAATGTTGAAAAGAAAATACAGGTGTTGGAGCAAAATGCTGCCAGTGAGACCAGGAAGACGATGCAGAGTCATATTCTGCATGTGTTGCAAGCGTTAAATGCTTTTAAATAACGCTCTTCTGGTCTTAGTAACCTACACAAACCACTTTACACACAACATTCACTTATTCAGACATTCACACATAGATAGTACCACACAATGGTACCACTGAGCAGGATTTGTAACGTCTGGGTTGACCTTGGGTTCTCAGGGTAACGTCGGTGGTTCACATCTTACTGGTGTATCATTGTGTAGCATTGTGTAGCATTGTGTAGCATTGTGTATCACCATCATCACTCATAGAAAATCCCAGAGTTCAGAGCGTGGATCATGAGAGATGTACTCCTGTATAGGAGGGACCTCTCCTGACTTTGTTATAAAAAAAAAATTCCCATTGACTTCAAGAAATGTGAAATATGCTTAACTTCTGCATATTTGTTCAATATAATAATTTGCACTTCCTGCCAGTAGACTTGTCCATGTTTGATATTGGTGTGAACACAGTCATGGCTACAAGCCTTGTTGACTTATTGAGTTGAAAACCACCACCATGTGGTTGTGGAGACTTGTTTTCACTCTATTGTCCTACAACCTTTGACCACCCTACTGGGGATCATGCATTATCTTTAATTCTAATATTAGCTGTCCACATTCAGGTTTAGCTCATTATTCAGACCGTAAGGCTCAACGTCTGGACTGCCCAGCGGTGCATCTAACCCTGGATAGAGATGTCAGGGATTTCACACACTGCAGTCCAGACAAGAACCTTCAATCCATGACAGCTATAAATCAAAGCAGGTGGTTTCCTCCCCAAAAACCTCTCCACAGGATAGTGCTTGGAGGCAGAGGTTCTGAGTGAGCCGTGATAAAGGTATGGTCATAAATCAATTCTTTATCCTTATCAAAGGCATATTTCAATCTCTGTATAGCGTTTAACTAGCGTTAGTAAAAAAAAAAAAAAAAGACAGAAAGAGAAGGAACTTCCATCTGTGTGCGGAAACAAGACAGGATCTGGGATCTGAGGCCTGATGAGAAATATACGCCCTCAGCCATGCATTTGTGCCATATTCAAAGACACTGGCAGTCGTGTTCAGGCAGCATGCTAGCAGGGGGAAATCCCCCGGTTCAGGTGCCTTTATCTCTCCTCACATGCTCAGCTTAATGAACTCCACTGCATGTAATGGCACATACAGGAGCCGTGTTGGAGGTGCTTTGGCTCCGTCTTTCATCCGTGTTTATATTTGATGTATGCCTTCCACATCATTATATTGTTTATGGCTCTAAGATCCTGCCTTTTGCTGCCGTGTTGTTCTCTTCTGTTACATAGAAGAAAATACATCACACTGAAACCCAGTTGGCTTTAAATGCTTCTGCAAACCAGGGATGTGTTAAGTTTGTACTTTTCAAATGTATCATATCTAAACTAAATTTCATATTCCGTTCAGATTAAATGTATATGAGTGGTTTTTCTGATCAGGTAGAGGAGGGAATGGCTTTGGCTGAGACCAGAGTTCAAGAACACTTCAGTTTAAAATCAATTATTTCTTCCAGCTGCGTTCGTGGCAAAAAAACTAGATATTTTTAGGAACCATTTTCAGTCGGGTTTGCAGAGACAATCCAAGACTTCCTTGTTTAGCATCAAGGATTTAGCATCACTCATTTTATGCCTTTTTGTGTGTCGTTTTCTGCATGGCTTTTCATTGTATTTATTCATTAGCTTCTTCATTTATCATAGCATGTTCTATAACACTTACCTTTGTGTCAGTAGTATTCATACAGACTCCTCCACTCCTTCCACCCTCCTGCATCACAGAGCACCACACAACACCTGTACACAACTATATATACCTGCTCCTCAAAATTAGAAGGTAACATCTTTAAGATACTTGCTATCACATACTTAGCTCTTTAGTTTGTCCACTGTTAGCCCACCTACATCAAAATATATACATAGCATCATTTGTAAACCTATTAATTGATCAGGTGATTAAGTAAATTTATAATGACTCCCCTACAGGCCGAAACATGATATTTTCACCTAAACCAAGTGGTTTTTGTGCCAAAGTCCAACCAGAGCTTAAACACAATGCTGTCACAAAATATTGTGATCGTTTTGTGCACAATTCCATACCACACAGCCTCTTCACGATAAAACGTATGTATGCACACAGATTTTAACGCAGTCTTATTGTGACTGCATCACCAAATGTAAATTATGAATGCATGCTGCAATTTAAAAATGCAGTATGTTTAACTTTGCATAGCTGAGTTAGAAATAAGGTCTAGCCAAACATTAAGAAGATTTTGAATGTGGTTTGGTCAAGAAATTAAATATTTTTTTTAACAGTCAGAGGAATTAATTCTCTGAAACAGCCTTCATTCCTGTGGGGTTCAGATTAAAACATTCTACTGAAGCTGATGTGAAAAAGGAAGAAGAAAATAGTATTATTCCTCGCTCATGCATTTATTTGATGTCTGACTCCTCACAAAAAGACATATATTACTCTTGACTTCAATGCAGTTCAAAGTAAAAACATATATCTTTTCTTGCTTACAGTGGTTTGAATAATCCTCCTGCACATCAAAGCGTATAAGTTCAATCTTAACTTTGGTCAAACTCAGATTTCCAATACACCCGCAGGCATGTAAACAACATCTGCTTTGTTTGTGTGACGTATCTTATGCTACATCATTCAGAAATCAGCCACTCTGGACAAAGCAATGATGCTGTTGTGAGATCTCACCTCCTGTCATCTCTCTCATGTCCCTGAATGAACTGATATTTAAGAGCCATGAAGATAAAGGCACATGAGCAAATTGCCAATACCATAAAGCGGGTTACTGGTGGTTGGAGCCTGCTCTCTGGGGCTTTTGAAGTACCGACGTTCATCCCTTTATGGCTGCTGGTGGACACACAGAGTCAACCATGGCTTCAGAAACCCAGGCTGTAATGTTTGCGCTCCTACTCGTAAATCGATGTGTGTAACGGACCCGACAATGAAGCTGCATTAGCCGAGCTGTCTGTTCCGTTGTAATCTGACAGATGAGGAGGTTGTGGAGCTCCGGCTCGCTCCGCTCTACCTGTGCAGGAGAAGCCTCTCGCTCTGATGTCTGTCTGTAAATTGACTTGCCTTTTCAGGCTTTGACCTGACGTCTGATGTAAGACCCAGACACACACACATCAAAGGGAAGTGGGGGGGGGGGTTCTATTTTGGCAGAAATATTGACTTTAGGCTCTAAAGTGATGAGGCACCCAGCTTTTTCATTATCTTATGTGATATAACAGGATGTAAAAATTTATTTCATTTAAACCAAACTATCATAAACTTTCTTCGTGTTTTGGTTGCAAAAATATCTCCTCTGTGTTATTTTGCTGTTTCTCCTGGATGGAGCCTCATAATCAGCTAATTTTGTTTTTATATATCTTAACCTTGATGCTCTGATTTAGTTCAGATTTTTATTTACAACTTAACAAATATAAACAAAATAATTAGTCCATATTTTTCCATCAAATCGGAAAATACTGAAACATCCATCCATCCATAACCACATATCATTGCAGGGTCCCGGGGGGCTGGAGCCTATCCCAGCTGACATTGGCTGACTCTGGACAGGTCACCAGTTCATGGACCGACACGTAGAAAGACAAACAACCATTCATGCTCATCTTCACATATATTAGCAACTAAGATTGCATGTCTTTGGACTATGAGAGGGAGAAGATGCAAACTCCACACAGAAAACTCCCAGGTTGGGATTCAAACCTTTACTGCTGTTAGGTGACAGTCCTGACCACCATACCACCCGTACAACTATACTGAAAAATGTTCCCAGAGATAGATGAGATCTTCAAAATGCCTTTTGTATCTTAGTAAAAGCGCAGAACTCAGGCATATTTAAAAATGATATGAAACCATTAAAATCATGGTAAATAAAAAGTGCAGGTAGGAGAGCATGAACCTTTTTTAGCTTTTTTTTTAGCTCATGCTGGAAAACCACTGCATGAATGAACGAACGAGTCATTTTAGCACCACTTTTACACCATCACACACTCTGAGAATGACCCAACCAACCTCCTGCACCACTGAATCTATACATTCATCTGGTTATTTTCATGCAGATGCATACAGACATGATATGAATAGAGGGATTTGGAGTTGGAGAAGATGGACTGAGACTAGTCAGCAGGTCTCTCCTCCTCCAGCAGCACAGTATCAACAAACAGGACCCAGCTGTTATCACTAGAAACAAGGACCACCTGCTGCTTATCCTGCAGGCGGTTCTGCTGCAGCATAAACATACCTGCACCGCTGTGGGACTGAGACGTCACGTAGCAGCCGGACACACACACACAGACACACACTGACACACACACAGACACACAGAGGCCTATAGGTGCTGATGTTGTTGGTGGCTTTAGGTCAGGACAAGGATCGGCCTCGCTGGATTCCAGTAAAGACTGAAAGGAGCTGTGGTGAGTCACACCCTCTGCCAGGAAAGGCTGAACTGGCAGACCAGTAGTTAAAATGCAGTTATACAGCGCTTCATTTTTAAAGTGTAAGTCATGGTTGTTGTGTAGTGTGTCAAGCATCTGACGACAATTAATGTGCAATGGCTCTGCTAAAATCAACGATTCTCTTTGCAGTAAAAGCGTTTTTGTGTAATTTCTGAATGTGTGATGACTCACATGAACCAGAGTTTAAAGAGTAATTAAAAGAAGTGGTGAGACTGCTGACACACACACACACACACACACACACACACACACACACACACACACACACACACACACACACACACGCATACAGAGCCAGACTCGTTGAGGACCAAAGATAACACTGAAGCTCCTGATGACAACACTTCTCTCACACTGGCAAACACCAGCACACAAATGGCAGCGTCGAAGCTCCAGATGATCTTTGTTTGGAAGAGTTCGCTGAGACTCCAGAGCCGTCTTCAAGGTTCCGTCAGCCGCCGCGTTCAGAGAGGAGTCTGAGGGATGGAAAAGCATTTAAGCTGGATTCACAGTGGGGATCTCAGCAGAGCTCCATCAGAAGACGGCAAAACCGAGTCTTATACAGCTTTCTTTGAAGAGTGGGAAATACCAGTTGTTATGTTTCCCCAAAATAAGCAGCGCAGCACGCTGTGGGTTTGTTCCTTTAATTTCTCTCCTTGTACAAATAAAACTAAACATGTGGGGAAATGCAAACACACACACGGCCATGCATGGGCACACAGGGAAACGTTTGGATGCAGGGCCACGCTGTATACATGAAAAAGCCTCAGCGATTTACCGTACTTGTACATGCATGCACACACTACACGCACATGGCAAACCACTTCCTCACCCTGCACCGCTAACTAGAGTGTAGCAGTCTGAGAGTTATGACTGCTCTTCTCATAATCGCCGGCTGGCTGCAGCCTCGCTGCCTCGCTCCGGAGCCTCGGGCAAACAGGCCAGCCAGCCACCTGTGAGGTAGGCTGGCTGGCCTCCTGCCAGAGCAGAAAACAGATATGAAAGATAGGACCTGTGAAGGCGTCACACTCTGCTGCAAACCATACACACCAGCATTTGTACGCACACACACACTAAAGGAAGGATAATTCCCTTGGCCACATGAAAGCAGGAGGTGGCGGGCAGAGTGCCAGGCAGCGCTACCTGGAGACAAAGGAGCAGCACCTCCGGGGGGGGGGTTGATGTTCATCTGGGATTCAACATGCTGATGGATCCTGCCTGTGAGGGGGAGACCAGGCTTGTGTGTGTGTCTGTGTGTGTGTGTGTGTACACTGATGAATATATTCGAGCCTTGAAGCGATGTGTGCTCCCAGCATGCTGCAGCTCCGTAGTCTGCAATTAATCTCTCCAACATCGGGCCTCACCCCAAGGGATGGGGGCAGATTTCTCTCTGTTGATACTGGTCTCTGCTGCATAGCGGCCCTGGGGGCGTGTGGGCGGTCTGAAGTTCACCCAGTCAACTCCTGCAGGAGGGAATTCACCTGAGACATGGGGCACAACTCACCTGGCTTGGCAGGACAGATAGTGTGATGTAAGATTAGGTGTGATAGTCGGCTAATTAGGTCTAAGAAGCACTTTAACTAATGTTATGACATGTTTTATTTTTCCCAACATTGTGTTTCTCTCATAAGACTGTTTTTCATTCTACTGGCTTTTAACTGACCTACTTGGTGGAAGGAAAGTTTTATTTGTGAACTACAAATGAATGTGAAAACTTTGTCTCAGCATGACTTCTATTTTAGGATCTAAGACAAACTAGATTTTGCTTTGATGACAATGCATTTTGACATCATCCCATGGTTTTTCAAAAAAAGCTCCTCCTGAGCTTGATGTCGTCTCAGTCTTTTCCTCCAGTCAAACATCAGAATCACTGGGATCGGTGGCACAAAGCTTCCATCAACAATGGAAGGCAGATATGAATAGAGTTCTATGTATTTATACTTCCTTCATAATTTGAACATTACATTCATTGATTGTCACAGCTTCAGATTAAAATCATTGGATAAAAGCTGAAGGTTGAAATAAGATTGGAACCAGAAATTACAGGTTTATAAATATATAAAAGTCTAATAATATGCTATTGATCATGGCTGCAAATAATTATTAATTTCATTATTTACTAATAAGCCAATTATTATATATATAAAATGACAGAAGATAATAGGAAACGTTCATCAGACCATCACATTAAAACATCACACATTAAAAACTGTCATCTTTAAATTGTTTGTTTTGTCCTGCAACAGTTAAGCAAAGTTAAAGTTAAATAGGTAGTAATCAAGTAACACTGATGAATTTGCTTCTTTTCTTGGTCTCACCTGATAATAAACTGAACATTATTGGATTTTGGACTATTTGATATATTATATTATTGTCAGCTTTATTTGATGGGAATTTTTCATGGTTTTCTGTTGATCTACAGTCCAAAAAGTAACTGATTTAAGAGAACAACTAAATGGTTAGTTGCAGCCCAGGACTGTCCCAAATGGTCAAATCCCATAAAGTTTGGGTTTATTACCACAGAAGAAGAACACATTGAAAAACCTGGAAGAAGAGAATTTCAGACAATTGCTTCAAAATGCATTAACAGATAAATTGATTATCAAACTTTTTTTTTACCAATAATTTGTCTCTCAGTGTTTTACTTTACTGATATTTTCAGCTGCATTCTTGTTTCTGTGACACATCTAATAAACAGACCACAGCTAAAAATGATGTGATGTGATTTGATCACTTGTCTTTTATTAAAGGCATTGGCAGCAGATTAAGGTGTGACCTTTGCAGGAATTACATAAGAACAAATGAAGGATGTAAAACAATGCACCTCTCTGCCTCCCAGGCTCCTCGGCTCTCCCCCGTATGGTGCAGCTGACTGATACCATCGGTGGAAACGCCGCTGCTGCTGCTGCTGCTGCTGGTAGATTATCCCGTGTTTATGTTTGCATGTGTATTCTGAAACATGCACAGTGTCGGTCTGCATCAGCACAAATGAGCTGTGATGTGAGGATTACCACAGAGAAGCCACGCAGTGCTTTGGGTCCATGCGGTGGGACGATGCTTGGCTGCTGTGCACCACCAGCCTCTCTGCTGTCCTAATGATGTTGTCTGAGCACTCTGGGGTGGGGAGGGGGTGTGGAGGGAGGGGGGCGGGGGAGAGTGGGGGTGATGTTACTTATCTCCACTGCTCCGCAGCATTTCTCTTAATTAAAACTCCTATCTGTGTCTTTGAAGTTCATAATGAGTCAGTTTGGTGATGTGGAGGAAGAGGCAGGAAATAAGGCCAGGGCTGATATTTCTGCTGCTTTTCCTCCACTTCTGATTCCTCCTGGTATTCAGCACCACATTGAGTCCATGTTATTGCATGTTATACAAGGGAAATGAGCATTGTTGCGTTGTCTCTTATTTAGTTATTTACATGAACAACCTAGAGGAGTGACGATGTCAGACATGAGGCTGATAAAAAGGAGCTATGCTGCTCATTTTTCATCACAGGATGTGAAAAGGTTTAATCTTATCACTGGCTGCTCCTCACAGCTTGTGATGATCTCCCTCTTCTCTCTCTCTCCTCGCTGCACACTCCTGCTTTCACAGGCCTTTCAGATTACAGTCAAATATTACAGGCCGTGACCAATCTCCAATTAACCAAATGTTGTAGGGGTATAGTATCACCCTTGGCTCCTTTCATGCTCCTTTAATGCCTTTTCAAGGGGCTTGAATATTTTTCACTTCTGCACTATGGAATATGGTTCTGTTAAAGCCTCCTCACTCTTCCAACACGGCAGCAGTGGAAGCTTAACCTAAATAAATCAGTCTTCCTGTAATGCACTCTAAATCAGCTTGGAATTAATTGAAGCTCAAAATTGTATTCCAATCAAGTAAATTAGCTCAGCATCCCAGCTTTGAAAGGCTGACCAAAGAATGTCACTGTCTCTGGTTTCATCACAGACTGCCAGCCGTAACCAGCCGTAACCAGCTGATCCTCTGACAACATGGTCGACATGCATTTAGCTGTTTTACAAGCATCTTCTTTGTCTGCGTTTTGACGTCGTTTTTTAATCTACGTTCATAATGTTTATGATTCACCATAGTGTCTGTATTCTGTCTGTTTTAAAAACAGGGAAATAATTTGAGGCTAAAACTGAACATTGTGGATATAAACAAAGGACAGAGATTCTAGCTGCTCTGCTCACGTTGATGAAAATATTTATATAATTATAATTTCACTCACATGCAAACACAAAGCATTTCTTCCCGAAGTTTCTTACAGTCTGATTTTTCCTCCAGCGCTTTTCTTTTGTTTCTTTGTCAGAGATAACCCAAAAACTTTCCTTTATTCCTTCACTTCTCTTCTGACACCTTCTCTGTTTCCATCCAAGCAAATGAATCAGAACCTTCATGTCGAGACACACTCGATGTGAAACTGCAGATAGCATGTTATTTGTGTCTCCTCCTTGTTCTCGACTCGAGCCGACAGCTCGATAGCGTGAGGCAGGTTTCATGTCACCAGGGACAAATATTGCAGCTGAGCCTGGTGTGAAGAAATGGAGGTGAGAAGCTGAGTATAAGAGAGACGGGAAAAGACACACTTAAATTGTGTCTTCTCTAAATTGACCTTTGAAATCTGGTTTTCTCAGTTTTTTGAGTCAAACAGTTGCTGCAGTCAGAAATGAGACGTTCATGAACGGCTCCATAAAAACTGAATTTATGGTTTTGGGAATGGAGAAGTGAGTGTTTAGGGTTTAGGGTTTCCTTTACCATCTGTACAGACAGATACTTACATACAGATCCTGGTTTGTGTCTTTTTATTTCTAATCTATAATAATAATTTAGATTTATATATAAATAACTCAACTGCATTTCTGAAGTCCTCTTTATTGAACTGCTTGAAACGTGACGGATGCCTTGTTATGTGGGTGAATGTGAGCATGAATGGTAGGTTGTCTCTGAACTGGTAACCTGGTTAACTCACACGAAACACTCGTCACTATCCTTTTTACTCTGAGAGCGACACAATAGCAACACAGCAAAGACCCTTCTTCTCTACGGCTCATGTTTATTTCCACTGAACAAACCAACAGCGGCATAAAGCTCTGTGTGTCATTTTAGATTGGATGCTAGGATTCCACAAGCAGAGGCATGACGTACAACATGGCAGCATCTGTCTAGTGTGACACAAAATAAAACCCCAGGAACGATCGTGTACTTTCCCTGTTACATGGTGGTTGGTCTCGTCCTCAGTTCAGAAGGGAAGGAGCTCCCGGACCTCAACTTGAAGAAGTTTTCACTTGATTGTCTTGTTTGAGTTCACTGCTAACAGCTGCTAGCTGCTTTTTAAAATCTATGTAAGACCCCCGTCCTGACCTTCAGCCTCGCCAGGTCGCTCCAAGACATCGATTCATCGATATTACTACCGTTTTTACAGCAAAAGCGGCTAAAGAGAGAACCTTCATGCACCTGCATTTCAAAGTCAGAGGTCACATGATATCACATGACGCACATGCAGCTTTGAAGCTTTCATATAACCTACTGTAGGCTCCAAATAAAAGGAAAACATGTCAAACTAAGTACATTTTTATTTATATAACCCCAAAATAATTTATTTCATGGCACCTTCTCAAAGATCAGGTCTAGAAATCAGGCCCAGAAATTATTGTAGGAACACATCAACTTTACTTTCTTCTGCACAGAGGAAAGTAAAGTAGATGTTTATTGATGATATCTCAAAGGCCAAGGCTCCAGCTGATAGCAGATTTTCCATCTCTTCTATGTCTGACACACACAGACCACATCCTCATTATTGCCTTTCTGTGTCCAGAGGCAGAATTCACCAGAGCATCTTGACAAAATGCATCTGCAAGGACAGCAGAAGTCCTCTTCAGGTCTAAACCTTTGATCCCAAAGAAACCCCCACCTTCCTTTTACCCCTTGGGTGCAGGCATCAGTGTAATTGAAGATCATTACCAACCCACAATGCAACCCTCTCAGCGGCCGTCTCCATAATGGAAATGAATTGTTGATTGCGGAGCAGCTCACAACAGCAGAAAATGGAAGCCAAGAGGTAGAAGGAGAAGGGATGTATTCCAAATTGAAATGAAGTGGAAACATCCCATCCGTGGTGCCATTGGTTAGCCAAGGATCCGAAACGAGCAAGATTACTGGCTTACATTTGTAGCTCCTCAGTGTTTTTGTTTTGTTGCGCTGAAGTGGGGTAGTATAAGGGGGTTGTGTGTGCACTTCAAAAGAATTTGCAACAAACCTAATTCATCTGAAGCGTAGGATGAGCTGGTAAGAAAGATGAAAGATGAAAGTGAGTTGGCATGGAAACAGAAAGCACATCATTGCTCGCTGGAACACAAAAGGGTTGCCTGTGCTGCACGTTGCATTTCTGTAGGAAAGGATCCAGAGAGGCTTCAAGTGCTATCATGACCTTACACACAAAATTAGCCAATTATGTCTAACTAGGCAGCTCAAGCTTCACTTTTTTTTTATGAGACCACACTTATCATGTTTGTTTTCTCTATTTTTACGTCTCATCTGGAGCATAGAATCAGCGTTTTTGTTCCACACCTTCCAGGACATTTCTCCCACAGTTTCATGTCGGAGTGTTGCTCATCAACACGGATCCAGAAACCCTTTAAAGCTCATCTCTGTTTCACATGTTCTTTCAACCTCTGGCTGTCCCCAGATCTGTCGTTATCACTTTTCATCTTCTCATCAGCGCAGGTGGATTATTAATTTGGAAAGCAGTGGAAGCCCATATATCTTCTTTTCCATTTGATCTCAGGTTAGGGGAATTCCACAGGTTGCTAGAGCGCAGACCTCCAATGCTGCTGTAGCTGCCAGTATTCACACACACACACACACACACACACACACACATACACACACACACACACAGACACACACACACACACATACACACACACACACACACACATACACACACACACACACAGACACACACACACACATACACACACACACACACAGACATACACACACACACACACACAGACATACACACACACACACAGAGACATACACACAGACATACACACACACACACACACACACATACACACATACACACACACACACACACACACACACAGACATACACATACACACACACACACACACACACACACACACACACACATACACACACACACACACACAGACACACACAGACACACACACACACACACACATACACACACACAGACACATACACACACACACACACACACAGACACACACACACACACACCACATGCATGCTCAGCAGACAACATAGAAAAGTCAGAACAGAAAGAACTTAACGATGTCAGAGAGAAAGTTTTTTTCCTGCAGACTACAGCAGCTTTCACACAACAACGTCAGCTAGAAGAAAGTATTAAAGCAGACAACCTCCTGAACATTTGTGGTCAGAATACTTGAAACAAAGAGGGCGTCTGAGCAGGTACACCGCCAGGACAGTGTTTACCATTTTATTTTATTTTTTCTTCTCTCTCCATAAAGGAGTTTGATCTTTTTCTCCTGTATATCCTGCAGTGTCACAAACACAAAGCAGCGTCTCGTAGCTTCAAAGGCCCGTCGGTGACAGGTTCAGGGGGAAAAGATCAAATATTCATTTCTAGGAGAGAGAATAGAAATTTGAATTAAATACAGTGAAAAAAAACAAGCTGCTTGTGTCACTGGTGACAGAGATTCACCTGAGAGGAAAATATAAACCTCTGGGTTCTCCTTTGTGTGTGTTTTATTTTTATAAAACTGTTTTTCTTAACTTTCTTTGTGCTTTCTTTTCTTTTCTTCTTAATATTAATATTATTTCTTTCCTTCAATCGAAACCCTTCTTCAGCCCTTTATGAAACCTTGGGGTGTCTCAGTCCTTCCTGCAGCCTTTAGAAGTGAAAAATCACAGCTTGTTTCGCCTTTAATTAAAACTTTTCAGTTTTTTTTGCTTGTTACGGCACCAAATGTCTTCATCATATCACCATATTATCTGGCAACCCTCCCTCTCGACTCGCCTTTTTTCTTTTTTGCTTGCTGCTTACCATCAACAAAATATCCCTCTGGGCTTTTGTGGCACCGGCAGCAAAGAGCTAATTGAATTAAACTCCATTAATATGACAAACTGTGCGTCCTTCCAGCCACAGAGGAGCATCGCTCTCGAATGCCCTCATGTCTGATTACATGGGATGTTGATTCCAACACTTAAAAGAGACATACGTTTTTATCGCAGCATCCAAACAGCTTTCTCATGTTTGTTTACAGCAAAGCTCCACTAAATGGTAAACACAGATAGCAGACACATGCATGCAAAATTCCCACAGCAAACATCCTTTTTTACTCTTTTTAATCTCTCCCCTCTTAGAGGCGAGCCGGGTTGTCAGATGGAATATGGGCGGGCTGCAAACCGATTGCTAGCTGAGTGTTTCATCAAGATAGCAGCGATAACAAGAGGTTGACCTCGTGAAGCCTCCAAATCCACAAACTTCACAGAGGGAGGAGGAGGAGGACTCCTCCACTTCTCTTAAGTGTGTGAAGAGGTGGAGGGATTTAGTGGATTATTGGGATCCCTGTCTCGCTGGCACACGCATGGGAGTGTCTGCGCTGAAAGTCAGGATAGAAGGAGGATCCAGAGCTGCCATCACTGCTTTCATGTCACTTTTCTTCTACTTTTTTGAATATGAAGATGAGAATCTTTAGGTTCAGGTGTGATGAAGATCTTAATTATGTTTCTTATCAAATCCTACAATGCATATATACTCACAATAAAATGAGCTAACATCACACCAAACTCCAGACCAGCCCACATTAAATGACCTCCCTCTTATCTTATCCCCATAATGCACTGCATCATTCTCCCCCTACAGTCTGTATGTGTGGATGCATCTGAAAGGTTAAAGGCTGCTCCTGCAGAGGGGAAAGCGGAGGGCAGACCAGCCAGCACATGTTGAAAGGCATGGCTGCTCTTTAATGTGGCTCCAGCTCAGGAGTCCTGGTCCTAATGAGGTGCTGTGAAGCTCTGCTGGTCCATCCTCCATCGCCTACACAGACCGCCACGGCTGCACCATTCAGCATCATTAAGGGGATGCTCCCCAATTCCTCCTGGGACTCTCAAAGAAGAGACAGTCCTCAAGATTGGCATCAGATGCTTGTGTGAGACCTATGCTGTATCCTGCACAGTACAAGTCAATGGCTGCCACACTCAAACAGCTAAAGTTATAACAACCCTAACTTTTTAAATTTTTTTTATAGCAGCCGTTATATTGAGGAGGTGCAGACGTTCCTCTCTTAAACAGCTCATGAGAGGAGCGATTGTACCAATTTCACAAATATCTGTTATTCTACTGGAACGTCTTTCCTTCAAATTCAAACCAGTAGTGTCCAAAATAAGTTCTGCTGACTATAAAAATCTATTTTAACCAAAGGATTTGAAGTTTTTATCCCAGATTGTTAACCGGTTTGGAGGTTGAGTGTGAAGATGTAGCTATGGTGACCGACTTAAACAAACAAGCAAACAAACAAACAAAAAAAGAAACCAGAATTTTATTTTTATGTAGTAAGAATCATCAAAACTGTATAAAGTAATTTCACAGTATCCAAATAGCAACATCAGCACCAACACAGTCTGGCAATAGAAAAAGTCAAAAATCCTGAGTAGGAAATATTAGTGCAGTTCTTTTTAAGAGTATATGTGTGTGTCTGTACATGTATGTGCTGCTGCTGCTGTGTGACATTGGTTCACAGCCTGTGTGTGTCTGTACATGTATGTGCTGCTGCTGCTGTGTGACATTGGTTCACGGCCCAACGAACAGGATGAATAATCCCCAACACCATCAAAGGATCCTAACTATGGAGCTCAGGCCATGACAGCGGCACATACAGCCAGTATAGCCTGTCTCATACCCCCTGGGGGACGGCAGAGGCCGAGGAAAACGGGGAGAGAAATTGGGAAAATGATGGGAGAAAAGAAGGGGAAGGAGGTGAGAGGAGAAATTGGAAAGTGAGAAAAAAGTGGAAAGCAAAAAAAACAAACATGGGAGATGGTTGGTGGTTGACGAGAAGAGATCATGTGAGCTGCAGTAAATTCATGAGGAGGTTTAACATGGAGTGTTGGGTTTAAAGTTCTCCTCATGTCTCTGGTTTCCTCCCATCGTTCAGAAACATGGAAAATAGATGAACTGGTGATTTCTAAACTGCCCATAGGTGTGAATGGTTATGAACTGGTGACCTGTTAAGGGGTTTTAAGGGTTCGACTCCATTAGTCAAAAATAAAGATGATGGTAACAAACCTGATCCTCCTCTCCTCTCCTCTCCTCTCCTCTCCTCTCCCTCAGATCCTGGGCCAATTCTCCCACCTCGCCCAGTAGGTCAATCTTGGCTGCTTTCTACACCCTCACACTCTGTCCCAATGAGCTGATGCCCCCCCCACTGATGGCACCCCCCTTAGCACAGACAGTCCCACCTTTCCCTGCAGTGTTTTTGTGATGAAGGTGTTTTTCCTCCATGTCATAGAGAAGCACTGAAGGCAGTTTATCTAACAGGAATGTTAAAGTGTGTGAGGGAGGCTGAATAAATGACATCATCTGTTAACCTTTGTGTCTCTGGCAGCTCAGACTGGGCTTCTGAGATAAACAGCAATGCAAACTGCAGACATCATGTTTATGCTTGGAGCTGCAATAATTGGCAGAAAATTAATGAGATGTTATCTTGATAACTGATGAATCTTTTATGTTATTTTTCAAAGCCAGACGTTCCCCAGCTCCTCTCATCGTGAGATTTTCTCCATTTCTCTTTATTTAATAAGACCTCAGTTGTGGAGTAATGGAGAAAACAATCAAGGATGAAAATAGTTGTTATACCAGGAATAAAAATACAAAACCAAACCTCATCAAAACGACTGTAAAGGTTGCAATTAAATTAACACGTGTAATGTCATACTGCTAAAACAATGCTTCCAGTGTAAAGATTGTTCTGGTCACATGACCCTCTAAGCTTAGCCCCTCCCCCAATCGACCAGTTCTGTGACGTTGTTCATCTGCAATTACATAAAGTCCTTCCAGCCGCTGCCGATGTCAGGCAGCGTGGATTCATATGCAGATGATGCTAAATCCTCTTGTTTTTTTTGTTTTTTTTCAGAGATGGCTCATTTTCCTTCAGCTCCCTCTCCTCCTCCTCCTCCTCCTCCTCCTCCTCCTCCTCCTCCCACTGCTCCCTCTCCTTCTGTGTTTGTGTCTCCACAGCCAAAAGAAAAGGAGGTTAAGCTCAAATGTGGATGGTACAGAAATGTTAATTGGTTGGTCTATTTTATCAACCCCTGAACACTCTGGGTGAACATGTAGATGATGACTGATAAATATTTTATTGTAGGCGTCGAAGCTGTATGTTCAGCACCCCCCCCCCCCCTCCTCCCCCATCCGCCTTATGCTGTCTCCCCTTTAAAAACACAAAACCAGCTGAACAATAGGCCTGATACCAATATTTTCTTCTTCTCTTTCTTTAAAAACAGACTCACAGATGCCTCGTCAGCAGGAGCTTCCTGTCATGACATTCTGAATCCACTGCTCACCCTCACAATAAGTCAGGCATCATGGCGACATTATGTAATATGCTGTAACACCATTACCTCATTGTCACATTTTAGTGTCGTCACGAAAAGCAGGAACAGTGTCTTCTAACAGTCCAACACATTTAAAAGCTCCGTCGCACCAGGGAGAGAGACACCCTGTGACTTCCTTCCTCTGCCAGACGACCGTCACACTGCTGGTTGGCCATCTCTAATTATTTCATGCCCCTTGGGTCTGCATTTGCAGCATAGTATTGGAGAAGAATGAGGATGATTGACAGCCGGCCCCGATCCCACAGGAACTCATTAGGCTTCCTGACTAAAAGCTAGTGGGCACGCTCACACTGCTAGCCTCTTTCTTCCTCTGGTCCTGCTTTTAGTCCAACACTCAGTAAGTTGGAAAAAGAGATGCCTGAACTGAGCTGCGAGCAGAGAGTGAACTTACTGTGCTCTTATCTCATCTGATCTGAGGATCAGCTCAGAGTCTACGTTTTTTTTGGGCTCGGTGCTCTTTCATTCTGACTTTCTTTTCCTCTGTGAGGGCTTCTCTGCTCATCTCAGCCCCTATGACTCTTTTGCATTTTGGTTTTAAAGTGTTCGCCCTCTCGCTTGCTGTCTGTTGCGTTCTCCATTTCTCTTTGGCCCTCTTTTCTCCTCCTCTCCCGGGTGATACAAGGCAGTGGTGTGGGTTCTAAGAAGCCCTTGAAGTGTTGGCTCCTCTGAGAGGACTTTAAAAGGCCATTTCATCATGTTCATGAAGCAGCACTTGAGACCAAGCTCAAATATGACTTACCAGTCTGTGAAGTAGCTTATTAAACTCCCTGGAAAGTTTTTTTTTGCACCTTTGCAGTTATATACCACTTTTCTGTGCTGTGGATGTCAGATTTTGCTGCTTGTTTGTAGTTTTGCAGTTGGTTATGTGTGCAGATCTCATTACAACTGTGTGTGTGTGTGTTTAGATGTACAGGGTCAAAACCTGAAACCACTGATCTCTTCTTTTACCGCCCTTCACTCTTTGGGGAAATACAGAAAAACTGGTTTGTTTTTATTGTTAGATGTGACAAAACCGAGGTAGATTTTATGCTTGGTGCTGGTAGTTTTTGCACTTTTTCATCAGCTGCTTTCATTGAAAGTGAGAGGTGGTTGTGATGCCTGCTCTGCAACGGTTCCGACAACTGAGATACATGCATGGAGACAAACACGTCAAAAAGTGATGTGTTTTTTTTTTTTACTGGGCTTCATGTTTTTCAGACCTTTATTGTGCATATAATGTTTCTAATACAAGGATCACTGGATCTTAATAGGCGTTAATTGTGTTGATTTGTAACCCTGATGTGATCCTTTCTATTTCCAGAACTTTTGAAGAGCAGGCCTCAAACATTTCATCACCAAACCTGATGAAAATGCTGTATAGGGTACAGAGACGTTCAGAAACAGAAGAATGAAACTCTGAAATCTACTACATCAAACTTTGTTCACTCACTGCTGGTCATTTAACTCTTCTGTTGTCACACATGGACCGTGGCCACAGGCACATACAGACAGTAGAGCAGGGAGTCTAAACTATTTAACTACCTAAATATCAATTGATATTATCAATAATCACAACCTCTTGAAATGCATAATTTGAATCAAATTTAGGCAAGTTGATTAAATCTTTTGTGTTTACATTTTTCATTTCTCTTATATTGTTTGATTCCAGTTTTGTCACAATTCACATCTACAGCACATTTATACTTTCTGCATCATCTAAACCAGAACTGTGAAGGTGTGGGCTGGAAAACCAAAATCAATGAAGCTGCAGGGTCGGTGATAAAATATTGATTGTAGCTGCTTTACATAGTAGATGACAAAACAATTCTTGGATTTTTATTATTATTGTGACTTTGAATTTGTTTAAAATAAAGTTCTCCTTCCTGTCTGAGTGAAAATTGAACTGGATATGATTAATCAATGAATGGATTACCACTGCCATGCTGAACTCAAACACACTGTCTTATTTGCAGACACATATTCCATATTATTTAAACTGAATTTTGTATTCTGAACAGACCAAGCTTCCCTCATCAAATCTACTTTCTTTCATTTTCCAATTAGTTTCCAAACACATCTGAACAATTTCACATTTGAGCTCAATGTAGGCAATTATTTATTCTACAGGCAGTCGAGAACCAAGACTTAAGTCTGACAGCTTGTTGTGGGATCGTGTGTAAATACAGAGAAATGCAAACGGTGAGATCACGTAATTTCATCTGCGATTAACGTTATTTATGACGATGTTTCTCCTCAGTTCAGCAGTAAGAAATGAATGATGGATTTTAGGAGAGCATAAACTCCATCTTCTTTGTGCCAACGGTTAAATATAAATTAAGAAGAACGCGGAGGATCAATGAGGCCTTTATCACTGATCCACATTGCTTTATGTTCTGTTTGATGTCTCAGGTGAAGAGCTCATTCACCCTAAAATCAAAGACCTGCAGTAAGAGCAGATGATATCAGCTGCAGGGAAATGGGCTGTGGGTTCGTTGTAAAGCCTTTAAGAAACAGTTGTTTCCCCTGGGAGGTTTATTTGGGCTTGTCTTTGACTCTTACCTCACTGCCTGCTGACCGACATGTTTACATCACTTATTGATGGTCATCAGAGACCAGTAAACAGTCTCATGATGCTCTTAGGCTGCATATGAGGAGTCCTGTCCTGCTCATTCTGCAGAGTGTATGACTGATTGGTACTAGTGATTACTTTCATTTCATTTTTAAAATATACATAATCAGATTATCATCATTTAAAAGTGCAGTCTGGAGATGTAAGATGAATTTCTACTGCACATTTTTAAATGAAGGCACTCTCAGAGCTTGAAATAACACTACCTATCTTTCCATAACTTGAAATGATCCATCAATTATTCAAGTGATCAATCAATTGACAACCATGCCTTGATCATCAATACATCTTTTTGGTCGTTTTATGCCAAAATGTCTGAAATTCTCTGGTTCAAGCTTCTCAAATGTTTAAATTTGCCTCTTTCTCTGTTGGACAAAATGATGTCATCTTTACCTCTGAGACACTGAGATGGGTTTTAAAGACTAAACAATTACAATTGATTAATTGGGAAAATAACTGACATATTAGAAATCAAAACACTGTTTGTAATTTTTCGTCTCATATAAAAATTATCTTAACATGCAAATATCTGTTATTGGGGAAATCTCTGTTTTTCAAATGAACATATTAGAAAATATCTGTTCCATACTATATTTTTCTGTTTGTTCTTTTTTTCCCAAGGTGATGGATTTGGCTGAAACCTTTGGTCCTGTCGTTGATCTCTGGTGAGGTTGTGGAGCAGGTTACTTATAGGAGTTTATTGCATGAATGTTCACTTAACACAAGCTGAGGAGGAAACCAGCACATCTTAAGAATAATGAGATGAGACAAACACAAACCACAAGCAGCAGCAGAAAGATATCACGAGAAGGCCTCTCAGTGCAGACAGAGAATGAGGGGGAGGTGAGCAGAGAAACAGAGAATCAGCTGATCTGAAGTCAGTCTGACCATCAGGACTTTTAAGAATCCTCCACGCTTCCTCCTTTAGATTTTTCTCTTACTCGAAATGATCCTCTCCTCTCCTTCCTTTTACTTCCCCCTCCTCTTGTGACTTTCTTACTCCCTCTCCCTACGTATCTCGATGCTTTCCGTCTCCCTCCCTCCCTCCCTCCTCTCCCTCTGTGTCACTTGGCCCATCTGGGCTGTCTGGTGGAGTTGGGAACATCGGTCCCTGTCAGGGGAGCTCAGTGGGGCCCTGTTGAAGACACAAAGGGCGGATTACTGCAGCTGCCAGTCACAGTAAGACCCACACAGCTCCTCTTTGGAGTCTTTTCCAGGTCCTCAACCCTCACCACCCAGCCTTATCACAAAGGGACATCATTAGCTCAGCACAAAGGACCCCCCCGCTCACCCTGTCTTAAGGAACACTGCAATCAGGCCCACAAATTGCGTGATTAGTGAAGATAATATGCATGTGTAATGTATGGTAAGACAGTGTCATCTGCTCAAAATGGGAACGGTGCGTTCAGGGGCTTTGTTTTGAGGAGCATCTTTCATGCAGATTTCATGTTCTGACCTCTCTTTCCTTTCTTTTCCAAGATATGTACTCGTAAACATAAGATCAGATTTTAGTTCCAGCAGCAGTGAGGGACTCATAACCAAATGACATGATATGAAACTTCATAATCAACACATACAAAAGCTCCATGTTTGATTTTCTGTCTTTCCTTTCCTTTAACTCTTCACTGATTGTAGTGTGAGACTAACAGCCCTCATAAAACTATAACGCTCGACTGAAAGGTTATATTATATTTTAAGCAGAATTATTTATACATCAAAAAGGTGTGTTTTAATTGGAGTTTCCAGGAGAAGTTCACTCCTTATCCAGATGACAGCATCTGGTAAAAATATGTTGTTGTTTTTTTGTCAGAGAAATCATTTCATTTGATCCTAATTGCAAGAACAAAGACTTTCCCTCCCTCCGCTCTCACATCAACAACCACAACTATGCAAAGCTTCCTCTTTGCTTCTTATTCAATCATTTTTCATGTCATTGTCACAGGCAGCGATCCAAACCGATCCTGTATGATAGATCACACTGAGCATCTGGACCGATCTGCTAATGCAACGAAACCCAGCAGCATTCTGGGTGATTTAAACTCACATTCACTGCTGCAGAAGTCCCCAGCATGACTTCTGCAGCAGTGAATGTGAGTTTAAATCTCCAACAGTGTCCAACATATTTCCATCATAATTCTGGCTGTAGACTGTAGCTAATGTCTCCATTCATGCAGTTTGACAAGTAACATCAGTGAAATCATTGCATGGAGGGACAGTTTATGTTTCTCTCCTGTTACTCCTGTTACTCATGTCGCCTTCAGACGACATGATGATGATGATGATGACCACAGTGTCAGCAGCTCTGGTGCTCCTGTCAAAAATCTCAAAATAGCCTTGAAATCCTGGCTAAATGTCTCCTTGAATGGGTGTGGTCGTCTGCTAGGTCTCAAATGAATAATTCCACATTGTGGGAACTCCTACTCATTTATGGGAGCGTTGGATGAGAAAGTCAATACCTGATTCAATATCTGTCATTAATTGTAAAGGCTAAGCTGGCATAAAGACTGGTAACAGGAGGGGACAGTTAGCTTAGCTCTGCCCAAAGGTAGCAAGAAATGAAAGAACCTCTGAAGCTCTAGAGTCAACAGTATAGCTGCTTTTTTTCAATGCAAAAACCAAAACACATAAACATCACTTTGTCAGTTTTACCTTTTTTCGCTCATAGCCTCATATTTAACTGACAGACATGAGAGATAAGAAAAATCGATTAAGCTTATATTGAACTAAATACTCTGATGAACATGTAGTTTTCAAGTATTTGTGAGGGAAGCATATCTGCTATGACTCTAATTTCATAATTCATAGAATCGTAACATCTATTGTTGGCTGTCGACTTTGTGAGGAGAGGTGTGACCTGTTGATAACCTGCTATGTGTGAAACCCACCACTGGGGGATTTAGGGATCCTTCCCACGATTTTACCATAAAACTGTAACCTTTGTCGCGTTTTGGCCGTTCATTTACACGACAACGACATTTTGGGGGCCTGAAAATGCAAACTTTTGAAAGCGCCACCATTGCCATCGCTGTGTAAATGGGCAAAACACAACTCCTCTGAAAACGATGACAACACAGCCTCGCTTTGGGCATATCTGTTACGGTTCCAGCCTAATTCCTGCACGAAGACAGAACAACAACAACACAATAACGTCAGACTGTCAGGTTGTGTTTGTGCTGCAGACTCTGTTGAGTTTATTAACGCTTCTCCAATGTAGATTTACTGAACACGGCTGTGATCTAATTCTGTGGTGTTGGTTTTTGAGAGGATGCACTGCCTCCTCCTGCCCTGGCATGCATACTGCAGCGTTTACAACCATGTGTACAGGAATCATTTTGAAAACTTTTTTAAAATGGAAAGGAAAAACTTTCATGTAAACAGGGCCTTAAAATGTTATTTACATGCTTTTCGGAATGCTTGCATGCTGTCTACAATCACATACTTGCATTGCATTGTGCTGCCATTGTTTGGTTCAGAGTGAAAAAACAAAGCTGCCGTAATGACGGGTCTGAGTTGCAGCAGTGTGTAAAAAGGGCTTAAATCAAAGCCAGAGCAAGAAAAGTGAAGTAGAAGATTCAAATGTCATCGACAGCAGTGGGAGGACAGATAGTGTGAAAAGCCACCGGGGCCGTACATCACCACATCCTGAAGGAAATGTCTTCCTGATGCATTTCAGATATGTGTGAGAACACTTACAGAACAGTCTTTAAGGTGTGGTGGCACTAAATCTCTCTCTCACAGGCCTTCTCGTGACTCCACTTTATGAAGCAGATGGCAGGGCGAGGCAAAGCGAGATGGATTTTGGCTCAGTCACTTTACTATACGTCCTCTGGGACTTTACTATTCTGGATTTGGCTCAAATTGGGCCTCGACTCAGGCGAGACTGAGGGCAGGAGTTCAAACGCTCTCCTGGCCGCATATTTCAGCTGTGATAAAATTAACAAGACAAAACAGGCTGTAGCTTTAGAGCAGACTGTAAGTCTCAGCGCCCCCCCACACTGTGTGCATTGCACTTCAGAAATATTATGTGTAACCGCGTGTTGGAGCTCAAAGAAAGTCGGAGGGGAAAATATGACATTTTCAGTTTAGACTGGGCTCAGAAATGAAGGCCAGTTACACACAGATGAGGTCTGCTTTTGATCTCCCCTCCCAGACCGACAAGAACAATAACACACTCATTTACCGACTCATGAAGTCATGCATGCTCACACATAATCCTTAATGCACATTTTCCTAAATCGTTATACACTATCCCAGGCAGAACTTTCAGAATAATAACCAAGATCACTTTTTTTACCAAGTTAAAGACAATACAGGTTTTAGAATATAATTTAAGATATCACAAAAATGACATTTCCATATTGATAATTTACTTTTGAGTGTATATGTATCAGTTTTGTCTGCTTTCCTTCTTCATCTAAATCCTGCCAAGACGAAATGACTCCGTTGCAACATTTCCTTCATGTTGGGAGATGTGGGGGGAAAACCCTGACACAAAGGAATGAAATGAGTGTTTTCTCCATTCTGACACACTGTCAACAAAGTCTGCCTAAAACGACATTCAAATGCAACAGAGGAGAGGAGCCAAGGTGCCGAACTAAACCTGTCAAATTGGCAGCATGAGCCCGAGTCTGGAAACGCTTTTCTCTCCAGTAACAATTCCCGGGGACTGAGGTCTTTTTTCCCTATGAGACTAGAAGAAATCAATCAGCACAAGTAAGTTTCACACTCCAGTGGTTTTAACAGCTAATATCCTGATGGTGTAGGCTGGTGCACACAGGAAATCAGCCACCATCCTGGTTAAATATCGCATGCTTGGGCTTTACAGGCCTGCTCCTGCTGCAGGCCCTTAAAAATGAAACGGGAGGTGAATTTGCATTATAATAAAAAAATAGCTAAATACATTAACATTGACTGGATATTAAATACCAACTTAAAATTGAAACCGTTACACATGTATAAAAGGAAACATGCTTTTTATTTCACTTATCAATCCTGGTTTTTCATTATGCTAAAATACAAAGGAGGGAAATGATGAAGACTTTATAATGATATGAAAATGCTGTGTCATAATCTAATTATAAATGCTGTCATAGTGTAACAGAATATACTCCAGTATGTAACTAATGCTAGTAGTGGGTCCAACTGGAGAAAAAACAGGTGTAAAATAATTAAACATGTGTATCATATTTTCTTTATTTTACATTTCAACCATAATGAATAGCAAAATAGTTTTTATTTTAACAATGGGTCAAATTAGTGTGTATTTAAAGCCTTTAGGCTTCTTTTAGCCTCATGTTTTGGTTTTTCACCTGTAACTTATTGTCATCATCATCATTTCCAGCCACAACTGGCAGCAGTGAAAAAGGCACAAAAACTCAGAATGTAGAATCATGAAGAAATAAGAACATTTACTTGGCAGTCTGTCAGCTTTCACTGCTCTGTGACCTGGACCCTCCCTCTTTTATTATCAGCTGTTGACATTGTTGTCATTGTTTTAGGCAGAAGGACAAAGTTAGTGTGTAGCTGGTAAACATAGTGGAGCATTTTGACCAAAGCAGAGCTAAAAGAAGAAGGAATATTGTTGCTTAACTCCACCCACATTCTGCTAACTCTCTCCCAACATATGTAAAATATGCAATGGAGGAAAAAACTCATCACATGCTATATGTGCAATGCAGTGATGGATGCAGGAGCTAAAGAGACACAACACACTGAGACAGACCGACAACCAGTCAGGTTAGCAGGACAGCAGCTGGTAGTCAGAACCAACATGAGCTGCTGCTGTCAGATTCTTCAATAAATCCTGTGTTTCCAGCACAGATAAAATCTGTGCTGGAAACACAGGATTTATTGAAGTTTTAACAACAGTTTAACATTCATTGACTTTTGTAAAGTTTTCTCTGTAGAACCTGTGTTGTACTATTATAAAGCATTAATATGTGCTTCACTCTACTTAGCACATGCATTGATAACTTATGATACTTAATGGTCTGTTATAAACTATGAGTCCTGATAGTTGGTTGTCGAGGTGGTTTTTGTAATCATGACACATTATAAGCCCCATCGATCAACCTCATGCATCCATAAGACCCTTGAATTTATAATTAATTTTAAGTCACATCTATAATGATCTGTTTGCATCAGAAAACATTATTTTTACCTTCGCTAAGGAGGTAATATGATCGGTTCGGTTTGTTTGTCTGTTTGTTTGCAGGATTACACAAAAACTAATGGACGGATTTGCATGAAATTTTCCTCAAACATGGACCCTTGCATATTCTGGAGGTGATTAAATTTAGGTGATGATCCAGATCAGGATCTGGATCCAGGAATCTTTTTTAATGATTCTTTTTAACATTGTGAGAGTTTTACCAGAAACAGAGAGATGGAACTTTTACTGCTGGAATAACAATTATGTGGATGATTGTTGGACCTTGGCAAAGAGCTCCTTGTTATGAATGTAGTCATAATGCATTTAGATACTCTATTACTGCCCCTGTAACTAATAATAATAATGTTTATTACTTTGAGCATATTCTAATTGCTGTAATTAGTAGAACAAAAGAAAGCAAGAAACAGTCATACACACACACACACACACACACACACACACACACACACACACACACACAGTGAGTGAGTCCAGGCTGGCTGTGTTTACTGTTTAGCCCTGCGTGGTGATGTGATGGGACACCAGGCTGATAACACAGGGCCAGAGGTTCTGCTGCTCCGTGTTTGATCTCAGGGAGCTGAGGCGGGCTGAAGCTGGGCGACAGGACAGACAGAGGAGCGGGCTCAGCGAGGTGGACTGTGTGCTTGATTACAGACTGGATGGGGGCCCCGCGACCTCTTAGCAGGTCAGCTCCGACCCCTGACCCTGTCACAGCAGGCCCTGACGCATTGCTCCACGCTTTCTCCAATAACACAGTGGGATGAAAGGAGTAGCTGTATGTGTGTGGAGAGGACTGGGCCACTTCCCCTTTGGACCTGAAGAATGCAGCAGCAGCACAGAGTGAAGGACGGCTGCTGGTGAAGCTCGGCCAGCCTGTGGACACATGTAGGCCCTGCATGATAAAAAGCAGCCTCGTCATGCCTCTCTAACCTGATCAGTTACACCGACTGAAACCTAAATCTCTCCCACAGACGACCTGAAGGAAAAACCTCTAAACTTTCTCATAGATAAGGACAAAAACCTGCAGAAAAAAACTTTGTTTTAATCGTAATCTCAGATATTTCAGTAACCACCATGCTGCACTGCATCATAGGTCATTTCAGATCATCCTCGCAGCACACATAGTTTTAAGACTACCCCTGTCAACAGTATGAACCCATGGTGCCAACGGGCAAGCTCAACACATTTCCATGAATTCCTGCAAACTGACAGTCCGTTGCAGAGGAGGTGTTCATTCCAGCTGGGTGCAGTCTGTAGGTAAACACACTCACCATCATATTTCTCTCAAGGTAAGTGGGTCAGCCAAGTGTCAATCTGCTCATTAGTCTTCAGAAGTGACAGCAGGACAGGGCTGCATGTGTGCACACACAATAACACGACCGTCTGTCAGGATATTTATTGAGCATTGTTCTTGTGGCTGCAGTGATCAGTGTGTGATGTGACGCGCTGTGTGCTGAAGGAAGTCAGGGAATAGAGGCTGGGTCTGTATGAGTGTTCAGTGATGATGGCAGCTAAAGGCACACAAGTTTCTGATGCTGGGGAATAGAACTTACTGCCTCAGCTGTGAGATTGAGCCAAGTCTCAGGGGAGAACTGATCCCTAACTACTCCTCTCTCTTTCTTCTATAGGAGCTTATTCAGTGCTTCTCTCCTTTCTGTCAGCATCACTGACTGGTGAGGATTCAAGGGTGGCATGAGGTGCCACTCAGAGTGAATGAATGTCTGCAGGTAAAACAATAGAGGAATCTGCTGATTGGACCTGGCAGTCTGTACTGTGGGTGCAGGAGTCGATTCTTAGGAGGAAACTTGTTTTTCTTCATTTCTGATGCCAAAATGCTGCAGAATGTAGTTTTTAGCCATACGAGCTGTCTGGTTCTATGGATGGTGATGTCATGATGATGTAATGGTAATTCAATAATAAAGCCTCATAACCTTAGTGATCTCACTTTTCTTCTAGCGCCACCATGACGGAGACGTTTTAGGTTTTGAGTGAGATTTTTCAGGAGTTATTGGATGGTTTGTATATGTATATATATGGATATAAATGATCATGTTTCCCTCAGGATGATTCATAACTCTGTTGATCCCACAACGTTTCATACAGCGGCATCATCAGATTAAAATTTGAATTAGTCAACAACTCTGGTTTATGAAATGTAAATCTATATAATCTAAATATAAATATTAAAACTGATGTAATTCCAAATTATTTGTTTTCAGTGCTAATTAGCATACGGCACAAGCTAAGTTGGTGAACATCATCATGTTAAGCATTTTAGCATGCTAATGTTAGCATTTAGCATGATTTCTGTGCTTGAATTGTTGGACTGGCTGCAG